>DWJZ01000515.1:0-31470 GCA_018249125.1 Asbolis capucinus
CATGTGCAACAGCGACACCAAAATAGGAGTCTGCAGGCGGCGCAGCGACACCTACATCCAGTACGTACTAGCTAAATTATTGGGTCAAATAACTACACTCAATACTTATTTATAACATCTATACTATACTTAATAAAGCTCAAATTGCATTTTTTTGTACATTGATTATTATTTTTTTATTTTAATAAGCTCTAACGAAAATATATTTCTTCGAATTATTGTCTGTCTCTCAGTCGGAACACGTGGAAACCCGTAGCTGTCTGTACTTAGGACTTTTATTCCTAAATATTATCGGGATTTCCTTGGGATAGGGGAAGAAAGTTTGCATGGAATTTTTCTTAAATATCACACGATTTGCTTAAATTTGCAACAAACGTTCCTGATATTAATGAAATAGGTGTCAGTTTTTTTCATATTTTGTAATGAAAGAATTAAAAAAACGCATCAGTTTAATGCGAATATTTCGAATTTTTCGATATAAGCTCCTGAGTGATACGTGTATGTGTATTTACCTTGAATTTAAAATGTACATAACCTCAGTTCAATATCCTTAATATAAATTCAGCGTTTGTGTAATTTTATCCTCTAAAGGATAGAAAATGGGGCCTAAAGCTTTGTATTAAAATACATCTTAATGAATGTAGTGATTACCTCTGGAATGACTATAAATCTCGAATAATTCTTAACATTTAGGATACTTTTTATCTCTAACTACACAGAGGTTCCCTTAGGATACGCGATGAAAGTTTGAATGGATTTTTTCGGTCCACTGGTAATGAAAAAAAATCAGTCTATGTGGATAAGCGAAGCTGGGGGAATAGCTAGTATGAAAAAAAACTGAATAACTTATGTTGGGTGCTAATATATTTTTATTTAACACGATTACATATTCCTAATACTCGTTATTCTCTCAAAATTTTGTCACTCCTTTATTTGTTACGTTTGTCACGCTCAATTTTATGTAATAATTCAGGTCTAGAGTAACACCATGATGCACAAAATTAAAATTCTTGTTTAGTATAAATAAATATTTTACATATTAGCTCCTCTGAGCAAGGCCCTATTTTGTTTGTTTACTTGAATTAAGAAATTTTATTATACCTTTCCAGGATAACGAAACACTAGCAGGCCTCAACGCAATGAACGCGTCGATGTCGGTGGATGGTGCGAGCCGAGAGGCCTCTCTAACCCACAAACTGGAGACTGCGCTGGGGCCGGTGTGCCCTCTGCTGCGAGAGATAATGTTGGACTTCGCTCCTTTCCTGTCCAAGACTTTGGTTGGCAGCCATGGCCAGGAGTTACTCATGGAGGGTAAAGGTATAAATTGTAAGCATGGTAGGGGCTTGAGACGGTAATAAGTTGGGAACATTGGGAATTTCGACCTACTTAGCTTTATCTAAGGTATCTATTAGACAAAAACATATTGTTAAGACGCTTTTATTAGTTTTACTTGTAGCTAACTGTGTGGCGGACTCCTGTAACTTAAACTTAACAACATCAACACTTTCTGCAGTTCGGTTTGCCTAACAATTTCCACATGTTTCCGTATCCGATAACAATACAATATTTTTTATTATATATCATGAACGCGTGCTTTGTAGGTTTTTTGAACTATTATTAAATTTTTAATGTACATATGTAGTTATACATACCATTTATAGCCGTGTGGTGCATTCAAATAATGTATAATGATACAATAAACACTAATATATTGTTTGATTCATTTATGACATGACACTATCCAATCTAAAAAAATACTGGCCCCAAAGTATTGTATTTTTACTTCCTGTGACAAAACATGCTGGAGGCGTTCAAAATCAAATCTACAAGTAATGTTTATGGGGTAGTGATCTGACCATGAGACATCGTTTCTTATGTTTATATTTTCTCGCCGTAGCGATTACAAGACAATGATCAAGCCAACGTGTACACCCGTGAGCATCACTCAGCAACGAATACGCCTCCCCACGAATTTCACTAATGCCTACAGCTTTAAAAAAATTGGTTATATTGTATGGAAGATTGATGTAGAAAAATCTCTAATTTTCCAGCAAATGTAAAAAAATCGGCTTCTATAATATAAATAATACGCTTATTTACCAGAAAAATCTGCTTAATATGGAAGCAGGGACTAATTAAGTTGCTTTCGCAGACTAGCACTCTTAAACTTTTAATCAAACACGCTTTGCACAAAAACCTGAAGACGTTTATTGTAACGCTAAACTTATAAACTTCTTTGGTCTTCGTGGAGTACGCAATATTGACCTATACTAACCTTCCTTGATAATCCTGTGACCTTGTGAAACGAGAAGTTCCGGGTTCGATCTACGGCCAGGGTGTTATTTGTGTTGTGCATGCCACCTACATATAGCGTTGGTGTATGTAGGGGTGAAAGCGTTTCTAAGGCTTTAACGCATTAATGGCACACTAGGAACACTAGTGTCTCTCGAAATTGAGGTATACTATAGCTTACTCTACCAAGCTGCTCCAATTTGCTTTGGTTTATTTCGTGAAAGCGTTTGTTTTCTTATTCTTTATTTATTTATGTAAAAATCTCTTCAGGTCTCCAGACATTCAAATCGAGCACATCAGTGGTGGAGCTGGTGATGCTGCTGTGCTCCCAGGAGTGGCAGAACTCCCTGCAGAAGCACGCCGGGCTAGCGTTCATTGAGCTTATCAACGAAGGTCGTTTGCTGTCGCACGCCATGCGGGACCATATTGTCCGCGTCGCTAACGAGGCTGAGTTCATATTGAACAGGATGAGGGCTGATGATGTGCTTAAACATGCTGATTTTGAGGTTAGGATTTATGATTAATTTCGATCTTATTCATAGTTATTATTATTATTATCATCACTGCAACTTGTAACGTCCTACTGCTGTGGTCGCGTCTCCTCGCAAGACAGGTTTTCTGGCCAAATACGAATCGGTATACTTTACACACCTTCGAGAACTTTACGGAGAACTGGAGTGAAGATTTCCTCACGATGTTTGTGAAATTCACTTCTATTATGCACATAACTTTGAAAATTTGAAAATTAAAACAAAATCTCACGCTTGAGAAAACAACTTTAAAAGCGTACTTTCCAAATTATACTTTTACTAACATCATATTAAGTCTCTCTGGATATATAATGATACATTTTATATGAAGCTTATGAATGAAATGATGAATATATAAAATTTTACGTTTTAGAGTTTATGCGCCGGCACGAGTAGGGACCGAGTGGATGAAGAAGAGACTTGCGAGCGGCTGATCGCAGCCGCACGCCGTAGGGACCACGCCGCGGCTGCGCGGCTGCTCGACAAGCTGCGACATGCGGCTGCGGCTCGCTCTGGGTATCTTTTTTTGTACTCATCTATACTACGAATAATTTATAAAGAGGAAATGTCTGTAAATCCGTATGTTTGGATAATAAACTCATTGTCATAAAACTACTGGACCACTTTAGGAACAATTGCGCATGTTTGTAGTTTATATGACGAAAAGGATTATTGGTTAGTTATAATCCAATCTTCTTCTGAAGCGAAGTAAGGTCAGTTTCTAGTATTCTATAACTATTGTAGTTACTATAATTAAGTGACTTAATAATAATATCACTCTACATGTATATGACTGAATTTGTATATTAGTATACCATCGACTTAGTTTCTCAACCTCCTATCTAAAAAAGTCCATGTTATCATAACTTTCGTCGTTTCGTATTTTCAATGACAAGAGAAGAAAATACAGAAAATGTGATATCGTTTCTTCAATTGAATTTGATGTTGGACAGGATGGATGGTGAGACGGACAACCCGGAGGGCGGATTCTGGAAGCTGGACTCGTGGGAGGACGACGCGCGGCGTCGGCGGCGGCTGGTGCCCGACCCGCGCGGACGGCGGCACGCGGCCCGCGCTCACCACGCCACGCCCCCGCCGCCGAGAGACGCTATCACACAGGTACAGGTCGCTTATGCTCAATGGCCTTCTACACAACATTATTCTAATGCCACCTGTACACTACCCACTCACTCCGCCGCTTATCTATTCCATACTTTGTATTTGTCTAGACCATACTTCACCACGTTGCTCTGCTCTGATGGAGACGTTAGTAGTCAACTCTACTATATAGAAATGTAACTTTACGTGACCTCCGAAGCTGGTTTAAACAATAGACTACTGTACCTTCGCTGGTATGAATTAAGTTTTCTTTGTAAATAGAACTTAATTGGTCTATTTCGAAGTTGCCATACTAATTTTGACCTGTTATACCGCGAGAAAGAAACCAAACTACTGGAATAAAAAGTGTTCAATAACCATTCTCCTTATATAAGCTACATTTCAAATTTCTTCTTGGTCCGGTAGTTTTGGAGTTGCCATACTAAATATGTCCTCATATATTCCGGGAACAAAGAAATTTTCTAGGATTATATCTATCCTATAACCGTTCTCGGGTATTATACTACAACTACTAAGTATCATTTAAATCTATCCACTGGTTTTGGTTTTGGCGTAAAGCTCGAACAGACAGACAGACAGACAATATATCCAAAAAAAATGTTATGATCTCTATATCAAAGCCTCCCTGCATCAAATTTTTCAAAAAAGTACATAAACGGAATTGATTCTGTTAGAGTTTTATTAGTATAGATAATAGTAATGGATAGGCTTATATATCATATCAGGCTTTTATATATATATATATATATATATATATATATATGTATGTATGTATAATAATTTTGATCTTTTGATTTATTAAGTAACAGATAATGCTTTGTTTTCGAGTCATGGCAATTATATTTGTTGTTCATACAATCCGCCACGAAGGGCAGGGTCCTGTCTTTTGTATAAGTATGTAAGCGTTAGTTTTGTCTTCTTGTCAGGCTACGGAGGAATTACACGCACGTATAGCACAGGCGGCCGGCGGTGCCCAGCTGCCGCCGCCGCCCACAGCGGAACTACTGGATGATGCGGAGCTACTGCTAGATGAGAGAGATGCTGAACAGGATCTTACTGGTTTGTAGATATCAATGTTAATACTCGAGCTGTAACTGATCATCGTCCTTACCTGACAGATATTATAGAGGATTTTTAGTATAGAGTCCAAAATAACGATATTTAAATTTCCTGTTTGTTTGTCCGTGACTATGTGCACTTAATCGGAATATTTTACATTCGTTCTAAAGTCTTGCGTACCTGTACGTACTTGTACGAGTTTCCATAAAATCAGTTCAGTTGTTAAGTTCCGAAAGCGTAACTGACAGTGTGACAAACATGACATAATTTACACATTTTTTGTTGAATAAGAATGATAAGTATTTAGTGACATTTCCATTGGAAATCTTTAAAAATAACTAAATGAGATTGTTGTACTGTTAGGTCCAGTTAATATAAGCACACGCGCGCGGCTGGTGGCGCCCGGGCTTGCGGCGGCCGGCGCCCTGTCGCTCACTTCCAGCGAGCTCTACTTTGAGGTGGATGAGGAGGACCCCGAGTACCGGAATATTGACCCAGAGGTTAGTCATACATATATTTTTTTATGTTATAAGCATCCAATCGAGCAGACAGATCACATGATGTTAAGTGATCACCTCCGCCCATGAACATTAACAACACCAGACTGAGGTGTTACTGCCTGCACTGCCTGCCAGGAAAGAAGTAATAGACCCTCACGCGCAGGGAAGAGAAACAAACATAAGCAACGTGATACTCGTATACGTTGTTATTTAAACTTACTCTCTGTGTCGGGTGTACTCAAGGTTATTTTCAGGTGACTTTTTTCTCGCCGCCACAGTCATTGCCTCTATCCGAACTGGCTTGAAATAAGGTTAAATAAATCATAATGAGTATCCGTTACAGTTTTGAAACTCTTCTAATTGTTTATTATATTCATACTCTTGGTTGTTCAAAGGGAGAAAGAAAGGAAGAAATAACGAATAAGAATTAACGTATGCATCCATTGACTGTGCAACGATTTACAATATATCTTTTATTTGTAAAAATTTTATGTTTTTCAAATGCGTGTTTGCTTTTTAATGTTTAATGACATACCAAAAACGAAAGTTTCATTTTATTGAAACCATCTTGTATGGCTTAATGCACGTTTTAATCATAAATTACGATGGTATTAAAACCTCGTCGAAAAACATGGAACAAAGCGGTTACAAAAATTTATAGAGGTGCAAATATTCCATTACTGAATAGTACATGTTAATTTAATAAAGATTTCAACAATTATTTTATTTTTGTAGATTAAAACACTCAAAATAAAATAACACTGTCAACCCACGCTAACTTAAATTAAAATACATTTTCATTCGTATAATTTAAATATTGAAAAGTAAAGTAGCTAATGAATGTTTATTGACACCTAATACAACATTCCATGGAAGGTTTTATAGAACGAATTATTATAACAAGGATTATCATAATCGTACCATCAAACTGCTCGTATGTACGCAAATCGCTATGACACGTACGCGTGTGTGCGTATAAAACCATACAATTCACATGCAAACAGCTCATAACAATTTAAAACATTAATTTTACTCTCCAAAGGTATGTTTCTATTTCACGCCATATTAATGAAAACCGTACTATAAATTTTCTATTTTATTGCTTTATAAATAAAGATTTTTTTTCGTCTTGGGCCATTATGATATAAATTATGCAGAGAATGGAGTAAAGTAATATGACAAAAGCGATTTCAAATAAGGTGTGACGTTTGTTCTTTGTTCCGATTATTTATTGGAAGGCGAGTGTTTGTTCAGGGTGTAGTAAAATGAAAATTATATCATTTTATCGCGTAGCTTTTGTTGTAATACGTTTCGAGGAGTCACAAAGGAAATTCGACCTTATGAGAAAAACCTTACCGCATTTATTAGACTGTGAAGATATGGCTCGAGATTGTTAGCGAGCAAGCAAGGAAAAGACACCGATATCGTGCGGTAACCGAATATGAGGCAGGCGGACAATGCTGCCCCGCGGCGAAACGCACGAGGCGCCGGGCTAGGGATGCTATGGCGATATTTGGATGGTTATCGAAGTTTTCGTCTTTACTTTTTAATTGTGGTAAATCATTTAAAATTACTGAGATACATTCTAAAAGAATAAATTACACATGTTATTTTTAATAACATAGCAAAGTATAATATAAAAGCAACGTATCGTGTTCGAATACACATATATAAGCGAAACTATCAAATTTTAACCTATGGTTTGTGTAACAAAATGGTCATCACGGACATAAAAGGCACACATAAATATCATGTAAATTCGTCCAAACGGTTTTGCATTTCTGAGACTTTACCAACTTTATACGTAATATATTTTTTATTACAATTTTTTATTTATATCAAATCGGTAGTTCGATGTCGCATTGAAAGGAAGTCGAAATGAGGATGAAGTTAAAATATGGGCAATTGTGCAATTAACGAAAATATCGATATTAAGTGGAGAACATCTCTTCATCGTATCAGTGTGTGGTACATCTCCTCATAGCGGACAATGGCGCCCCGCTGCGACAACCGCACACGTCACAGAAGACATTCATATACCTTTAATTGTTATTTAAACAAACAAAATTATAATTGTTTATTCAAACCACATATACATGCATTAATTATGAATTAAAATAACATTTTTCATGGCGCCAGTCTTCGAATTAATATAGTATTGAATTTAAATTTTACGAAGCATATTATTTATTACAGTTTATTATTGCGTGTGCCTTATTATTTTCTAAAAAATGAACTTATAGAATATTTTAAGCTCCGTTGTCATAATATTGTAGTCGATCATCGATAATCGAATCACTTTTAAATTTAAATTTTTACATTTACGTTTATTTTACATTATAATGATATAATGAATTATATATGTGAATACATTTATCATTCATGGTTCATTGAATATTACTGGAATAATTTTAATTATTATTAATTTATTATCTTGAATTAGTATTCTTAGATTAATTACATTTATAAGTCTACCGCAATGCGTTACTAACCTGTAATGTAACCTGTAAGAAGGTATTGGTAACATATATCCTACTATCCTGCTCATTTTATAAACGCAACAGTTTGTGAGGATGGATATATGGATGGATGGATGAATGTTTGTTACTCCTTCACGCAATACCTACTGAACCTCTGGATGAAATTTGGCTAAGAGATAGTTTTTAGTTTGGTATAACACATAGGCACATTTTTATTAATATATCTACCACGCGGGCAAAATCGCGTACGGATACTAGTAAAACGTATTAAATAAATTTAAAAGTTTGTGCTTATTTAGTTTATTCAGAATGTGGTTTCGTAGAACCTGTAAACTTGTACTGGGAGAAATGTAAGGTGTAGGCTTGTTGTTGTTGACTATTACAATACCAGTTAGAATCATCCAATACGTCTCAATACGTTGGTGGTATTGTACAATACAGTAATGTATTGTTTGTGGCTTATTATCTAGTGTGTGGTGAGGTGGTCTGGGTGACGGCGGACAATGACTCCCCGTGGTGACGCGGAGGTGGTACTATGTATTTATGTTTTTAGCCTTGCACATACTGATGCTTGAAACAAAGGGATGTCGACGGATTGAAAATGTCACATCCGAACTGTATTTTCAGACGAACTATACTTATTATAAGTTGTGATTTTATGACGTCACTCGGATGTAAATCGTGCCGAAAATGAATGAAGTATTAAACGATAAATAAAGTTTCGTGAAATTCATCGAACACGTCAAGAATCTCGAACATCAGTAGCGGTGGGTTTATAAAGAGAGTATTTAAGCAAAACTCAGCCTTCTAAGCCCACCGGCAGTATTCGCTTGTTTGACGGGATATTAAATAAAAACATACATCGTTTCACTAAAAAAAGAAACGGTCTCGTTTTCCGTTCATCTTTCAAGTGATTAGAGACAAGCGGTTATAAGCGTAATCGTTTTATTAGTAAAAAATCTTATATGTATGCAGAAAATGTGAGTAATACTTTTGCTGACCTTGTGGTCTATAAGTATACTTTTGTCAAACAAATTATTAAGTTTACCACTGTTCATACAGAATTGAAGTTCTGTGGCCCTTTCAACAGAGCTGCGTTCGGTATGTAAATAACAATTACTATTCATTAAATCGAATCTAGTGTGTAGTTTCATTTATTACGTATTCATTACATCCATAAGATTTTCTTAAAGTTAAGCCTAGAATGATATCAAAGCAAATTAATGAATTTCATGTAACTTATTTCAGTTTATATACCTTGCACGCTTCGCTTGTAGAACGTACCACTCGCGATTATACGACCTGTATCCGAAGTATTATTTACTGCGACTAATTCAACCGATTTCAAAGATTGTAAATTGAATTCGTAATGGGGCATTTTATTTGTTTATGCTAATGCCCCGTTTTTAATTAACCGTGTCATGTTTATGAGAGGTGCGAGGGAGACAGGACACTAGGAATCTCGACAATGCCATATAAAAAGCATTCGATTTATTGGACCATACGTCATTATAGAAATGTTGATAAATTGATGATGGTGTCTTGTTAGCTTTATGATTTTTTGTGGCCGTGGACCTTTATGGGTGGGATTGGAAAGTTACGATTATGCTTATTAAATTTCAGTGAGCTTTGAACACGATACCTTAAAATTTATATCTAGTGGTGTGGAAGGCAAAAAGATAATTAATTGAAATGTTAACCACTATATCTTGTGTCATAATGTAATTTAACATAGATGTACCTCTAAGAGGTCGTTGCGGTTATGCTTTTTTTAATACATTGAAACCAAATACACTCGAGTAACATTAGGCAGCTATTTATAAAGATTAGTAGGTAGGTTTTATTTATGCATAAATTAATCAATTATGTAATCAGGAACAGTGTAATATATTCAAGTAAATTTAAGTCGATTTACCATAAGTTTGCCGCTCATTACCTATAGAGTACATGTGTGATTGTAAAAAGAAAATGAAATTAATACAAAATGCTGTTCTTAGCTTTACATAAAAACTGACACAGGTACGTAACGTCAAAGCTCCTGTAAGATAAAAATATTGATAACACTGTATCATGATACAAAATAAATCATATCATAGAGGAGGCGTCGGTTTTTGTTTCCCACGTCATCGATGACCGACCGTTGCCGTCATAAATAAACTCATTACGTCACTCTGACAGCTCCCGGAACACCTGACACGTGTCATCGTGACGTAAGATTTATTACTTCATATTTGGTAATCAAATTTAAACTCAATTTACTTCAATGTAAAGTTCTACTTACTTTAACAGGATGTCGGTAGGAAGTTTTTGCTTTGTTTTGGTATTCCGTGAGCAAGCCGTCCGGCGCCTACTGCCTACCTGTCGTTTCTGCGTTATATGTAGGTACCTAATATTTGATACTTAATTTTGATAACGCTGTGTTATTTTTTTTTGTTACTCACATTACGTTGTTACATCAGTTGTGTAAGAAAGTTCTTGGGTATGAAAAATTATAAATGCCCGTATTTATGGGGCTTGTCGAATTAAGCAGTTCAGGCGAGTAAGGACATGGCGAACGCCGTCGGAAACTAGTGGTCAAAGTTTAATCGAATCGAATCGACGGATTCCGAAGGGCACGTAAGTCGTTATTGTCAGTTAGCTGTCGTTAACCCTTGTCGGGGGCCATCGATCAATTCCAAGCTCCACTACAAACCCATTAGTTAGCCTCCACCATCTTCCAGTACAAATTTGAGCAGCGTGGTGGAATATGTTGTAGGGTATTTTAGATTTAATTTAGTGGGTAATAGTGTTGACGCCATTCAGTTATCTTATGTAAACACCATAACAATTACGCAGTTTTTAATTGTCAATACCATTTTTGAACATTCCTTAATAATTTCTATAGACCTCTAATTTTTTTAGTATTATGGAAATCCTTTTCACCATAGTTTTTTATTACATAGTATAGTTACTTTCGTGCCAAATTATTTCGACCTCTAATGTATTATCAAAAGCCCTAAGTTTTACTCACCAATGCCAAGTTTAAGAACATCATTCTTAACCATAAATCAGAAAACGTTCCAAATTAGTCGCTAATGAAGCAAGTATGCTACGCACGCGTAATTACAGGGAGCGCATACCGCGACAGGCGCTTGTCGAGCCTCGCCGGCATCCGGGATGCGTTTGGGTGGTAGAGATGTACTGCAATGATAAAGTAACACACAGTAAGTTCGCTTGCATACTTTCATATTGATGAATTTTCCTAAATGCTGTTGTTGCTGAAGAGATCAATACACCTTTTCATCATATCAACTTAAATTTTTCTTATTACCTGGCGAAGACAAGCAGTTTTTACCATATAAGCGTGGTAATCCTGTAAAACGTAGTTTTTAAAGCCAATACGAGTCTATTTTGGGATTTTAGGTTCAAGCATCTTCGGTTAAGAACACAATGTTGTTACAATACACAGATATTTACGGGCAGTGAATAAACGTTTTTTGCCATCCGATTCCTCAGCTCGTTTGTTGACTCCTAGTATTCTTTTCACAAAAGAAAATTTAAAACATCTTCTGAATTAGCATTTGCTATGACATTTAAAATTTAGCAGAAATTAAATGTAGGGCGGAACTACAGGTCGGACCGCATTCGAAGTTCTTGTAAAAAAAAATACCCAAAAAAAGTATCTATTTGTCGTTCACGTGGTTCTTGTTATTATTCTAGGGAAGTGGGTCGTTACTGTCTCGACTCCCCCGGGTGTAGTTCCACTCATGTGTGCAGTGTGGAATGTGAAGCATGTTCTGGTACAGTTCGGTATATCTTGGTTAATTTGTTTGACGTTACCTTAACTGCCAAACTTAAAAATGAAATAGAAACTGCGTCACTATAAAACGTTGTTCTGCCAGAGGTTTATTTCACTTTAAATTATTTTTCCTTTTTAAAAGTTTTAACGAATTTTGTCAGTGTATACTGTACTGTACTTTGAATTGTAGTACCTAGTGTTATCAGGGTTTCGTATTTAGGTCATGGATATTTTTTTTTAGGCATAGTAGAGTTTCCTCGTGACGCACTTGACCGGATTCATCAGCTAGAGCATCTTTTAAGTCTCTGCCTTGGTCTAAACAAGTTTGATAGATATTATAATTATAAATGATTGTATTTTATACTTTGATTGTAGCGATTTAAACTTTTGTTATGTTTTATTGTATTATACTGGAATCTTCAGTCAATAGTTATTTCAAGAAAACAAAAACTACTAAAGACTAGCTAGCAATGAATGACTCTTTGTTCTTATTTTTTAAAAGCGAAATATGAGTAACGTACCGACATCATTACGGATAAATAAGAGTTGTATTTATGTAATTTTTTTTTCTATTGACTGTTCGTAAAACGTTAATTTTTACAACGTCACGCATCATGTATTTATAACTTTAACTGTGCAGTGTTTCATGAAATATTTTTTGCATCAATTAGTTTGCCTATTAAAATTATTTTGACGCATATATTGGGAACACGTAAGGGTTGTCAACTTTATCATTATATTGATTAAAAAACTGGGGAAATGTGTCACCTGTGACTTCGTGCACGCGACAAGTTTGCACGTTTGGCGAGGTCAACTAAACAAAAGCTTTTAACTAAGTTTTTTTTATGTTTTCCACACACGCTAAGAGTTTAGGGTATCGTGGTTACCAGGACGAAAATTAATCATAACGAAATATTCCCAATAAACTATGATTAAAAATGTAGTACATATGCGTAGGTGCGTTCATTATCTTATACTGTCAATAGCGATTTTTAGATAAACCTATATGAAATAAATACATATTTTTTTAAACGATTTTATGTTTTGTTCTATGTGAGAATGAAATATGGGACCAAAACAGAGAAGTAGTTGTGATGAAAACCTAGTTAGTTATATTTTTAACATTAATTTTACGTTAATCAAATTGAATTCAGGCGCCAATAAGTTTCAGTATCTCACCGTTGCTTTGGCCCTTGTAGAAAAATATATTTGGTGCAAAAGTTCAAAGAAAGAAATAGTAATTCACACTGGATCTTTCACAAATGTTGAAGACACTGACGGAATAATGATTCGTGAAGTGTCACCATAATAACTTAATAACGAGGATGCTCATCTCACCTATATTCGTAGATCACCTGTCAAGGGAATTTCAGTACAGGTAAATGTTTTACAGAGCCATTTAGATTTGAGCTTTTTTATCGAGGAGAAAATCTTACAGAACCGACTCGAAGGTTTACAGCTTGTGCGCGATTTTACCCACCAAAAACTTGGCGCATTTGGGGAGGAAAAGCCTCCTGCCTGCCTGTTTTACCGTAGCTGACATAGACACGAAGTAAAATGATTGATTCCGTATTATGTACGGACACTGTGTTTTTTTCTGCGCAGCCAATACTTACGTATGTACTTGTAGTTAACATCATTAGCCATTCTTTCAGCAAATCTAGCCAGCATTTTTAAACGACTTTCGTTGTAGAGGCAGTTATAACACTACTTCACTACAATATGTAGATAGTCTAGTCTAAAATAGGGACTTCGTATTGTAAAATATTGCCTTTCGTTAAGTGAGCTTTTGGTTTCTAAGACGAAATAAACAGTTTTTTTTTCACTTCATTTAATTAAAAATGCACGCTTGACTATTAAACTTGCACATATTTATTTGTGAAAACACATAGTCATTGCAGCCCTTATACTACATATAAAAAAACCTCCTGTGCATGTGCGGATTAAGATTATGTAGGTACATTTTTAAACTAGATAATATCTACCACCATGACGACTTCTTATCCATGAACAGTGACTGACATTTTGTAATTATTTTGTCTCCATTTCGAGAAACTTATGGTTCTACTACAAGTTGTGAAATATTTATAAGTAATAGGCGCCGACATTGAAACACGTACCGTACATCGCTACGGACGCTAAAAACACAATGGACGATAAAGCACTGGCTTGCAATATCAAAATAAAGTCATCTTTGCTCGTGACAGGAATGTTATTAAGCGATTAGAAGGCCTCGAACTAAATTACCCTGGAAAATTCCTGGAAATGATATCGGTAATAAGGGAAATTGTTAATCGGTAGGTCGGTAATCGCTGTGATACATTCTTGTGCGTTTTCGTTATGATAATTGTTTTTGATTACAACTTGTAGATAGTGTAGGTAACTGTTTTTGTTTTCGAATAATGAATTTATAACAACATTTATATACTTACTAGGTGTACGTGCTTTGGATTGCTTATTAAAAAAGTTAAGAAACCTATTAAATATCAACATTTATGTGACTACCTCGTGAATTTAGAATTTTTATAAAGGAACCTAACGAATATAAAACTTATTTTATAAGGAATATATAGGTACAGAATAATGAATTTATGGATACGCTATGATGGACCATAGTTAAGTAGGTACTAAAATTAAGTGTAATAGGAAAGGTCCTGTTGTACCGTACCACATTATATTGCAACTACATGTAGATAATAAAGATGCCTCTTAAAAAGGAAACTAGAGCGAAAATTCTTGGCACAAAATGTTGGCAGTGTATGCCTGAGAAAGCAACATGTCGTATAGTCGCAGTGTGAGGTTGTTTATTTATGTCCACTTCACGGCGATTCGCGTGTAACTCGTTAACATATTCACTTGAAATCCAAATTGAGTAAGTGTAAGTAATTTACCTTTCTGCTTAGTACGTGTTTCAGTTTTCTTATCAATTCTATTGGGATAATTTTAATGTCAAGTCCCGTTAGAAAGTTGAATCAAACGAGCGAAATGACGGAGTGAGTACTAGACGCGCATAACACGAAAGGTACCGTTGTTCAACTGAAAGGGCAATCTTCTCGTGTTGGTAGGAACAAATTTGCGAGAGCGCGTGCTTGCCTCGGGGAGCTCGCGGGTGGCCGTCTGCCCGGCCCGCTAAAGACCTCCTGTCCGACTATGACGGCCCGGTGTATGATTGAAATTAAACAAACACAACGAACCTCATAGTCGCGTGACTTGCATGTTTAAAATAGTTCAATCGTGTTAATGTCGCTGTTGACAGAGTTAATATTCTAGTTATCGACACAGCCTACTTTTTTATGAGGTAGAGAAATGTTATAGAGTAATTTTAAAAGTCAACATGTCTTCTTAAAACTATAAAATTTATAAGTGATCGTTTCGTAACACTGTTATTGTTACGATTTTATATTCGAAGATTTTTTTCTGCAATATAACATCGCCTATAAATTGAATCGTCTTTAAAATGAAGGTCTCGAGCGATAGAGAATTGATACATCCCACGATCGGTCATGGGCGCGTTTATGAAACGTCGATGGACGAACGATAGTAATTAAACAGTGAATTGGCCGTTCGGTAAATGCGGTCTGTTCGTAATTAGAAGATAACCATTACGATCCGGTAGCCACTACTGTATTTGGACCGGGTGAAATCAATCATGGAGTTAATGAGGGCCGTCTATTTAATGCACAAAGTGCCAGGCGAGTATAAACCGCTCCGAGTACTCATATTTTAACACGGGTCGTTATCCTGCATTCTTTGTAGCTCATTACTCATTATTAGAAGTGGCTACCGTTACTGCAGCGTGCCTTAGAAGGTATAGACGCGGTCGCTGAATGTACCTATTATTATCCTTATTAAGTGCATGCATTTGTATTATTCGTATAGAATGTCCTGAGCTTTTGAAATAGTCCTAGTATTGCGGAACTTAATATCAAAACGTATTGTCGGCAATCAGCGTTGGTAGAAATGTAAGCGTGTCCATAATAAAATTTGTCTAGAATTCTTAGAGAGATAAATTGAAAGTAACTGCAATAAAATACGTTGGTAGCTGTTGGAGACATTACTGTAATAAATTTCAATGTCAGAAGGTCTCTTAATTTAACATCTCTATTTATTTACCTACGAAAAATATTTATTATTATTTACGTGATATGTCAAATCTTAGTATTACTTGCGATAGGCCTAATATATTTATTAGGCAGATCTAAGAAAAGAAATACAAAAAGTAAGTGATTATTTTCATTCATTACTTATTCATTACTGTACGTGGTTACAAAATGGTGGTTCTTTAAAGCGAGGGGATTATAGAACGTAACTTCAGTTCAATTGAATAATTGAAAGATAAATTGTAAGGACGTTAACATTATAAACTAAAACCCAGTGACCAACGTGGAGGACGAAACTATGTATTTTATTTTAGTACAACGAATATGCCCGAATCTAATGGCGAGGTCTCTCTCTTCTCTCTCTCCAGTCTTGCCTCTTTGCTGCGGATATTGAGTCTGACGCAGTTTTCTCAACAAATTGTCTCCACTTGTGACGATAAGCAGCTTTGTAGAGAGGCAGGGTGCAAAACTAAACATTGGCCTTTTCTTACAAATGTACTGAAATTGTTATGTAATTTATACACCATTATACACAATGAAGGGAAACGTAATTCGCTTCCCCGCCCCAATGCGATTATTAGTTATCCAGTGTATATGCTATAGAATATTGTTATAATCCATTAGGTGGTAGCACGCCACTTCTGCTACCTTGCGACGTCTATTCCGTGCTTCGATTGGTAATTTATATGTAAAACGGTCGGCTGGCGTGTGGCTCCTGTCGATCATAATAACGACGCGTGAGTAAACATTTAAGGGCGGTTACATGCGTCTGGGACTTGGATTGTGGATAGCACATTGATTTGAAGAATTTGATCCTACATACTTTGTAGTGTAACGTATTTGTATCAAATAACTTAATTACGAAGTAAATTATTCCACCGAGACACAAGAGGTTTTATTTAAAGAAATATGTACATATAATAATAAAAATAAAAAGTAAGTAAGATAATAAAAATAATTAATAATGCGCTCTTTCCCAAAATTTTACTTTAGTCAAACCTAATTGTTTTTGAACATTGTTCCACGATGTTAAAATTGGTCCACAATGTCAAAAAAATTATAATACAAAATGCCAAGTTATGCCATCTTAGAATGTAACAATGACAGTAAACGCCACCCCATAAGAAATGCAGGTTTTTTTTTCACCTAAAATAACTGTACCTACCTAACTTTTTGGTATAAGCAACCACTCTTTTATTCTAATGTATCATTGCAGACACTGGCAAGTCATGTAGTGACTCATGTGGTGTGCCATGTCTTGTGTCGTGTAGTGTGTCGTGTCGTGTAGTGTGTCGTGTCGTCCAGCTCTAGCATGTGTGTCAATCTGCACGCATACCTCTCGGACAAACTGAGATATTACTTCCAATACATCATGCGCAACTCAGATTTAACTTCACTTCCTCTGACAACCGACCTTTGTATTAGTCATAAATCTTTCGACATTTTACTTTGTTGTGTTTCGTTGTGTTTATATAATTCTAGTATTAAAATTATAAGATTTGTATATCCTTTTTTTGATGTTTTATTAAGTTAATAATCTATTAAGTTGCAGTTATAAACTAAAACTTTTAAAGAATTAATATAAATCACAGTAGTATTTCAAGTATTTTTTTTAATTTGGTAGGTATATTTATTAATCCTTAATGTTAAAGTAGTCCTTGATTTACCTGTCACCAACTGAAATAAAATATTAACAAAACCGAGATACCTTTAAATACAAGTCGGATTTCATAAATATCCTCGCTATCTCTTCATTTACATTTGATGTCCGCAAGGTCTTATATTTGATAAACCCAATTTTTTTTCAAGATATTGCAGTATTAATGCGTACTAAAGGTAAAAATGTTACTAACGACACATTTAAATATGGAATGGACTTACCTTTATCTTTATTTTTTTTAATCTGTCGCGTCGTGTTCGATTCTCGCAAATTGAAAAGCAATTTATTGTCTCGTCTGTATCGACCGTACTAATTGATATTCTGTAATTGGTCGTTATAGAGTCGTATAGAGTCTTATATGACTTTTCGATCAATAAAAAACGAATAGGCGCCATTTTATTGGCGCTGTACTCATTCATAACAATAAAAGTCTCGCGTCTCGTTAGTTGGTTTGATTGCAACTTCATCTATTTTTTATTATAAGTTCAATTAATAATGTTTTGTGCTCGGTCTCAATAACCGAATACCTACCTTCATTGTTAGTAAGTCTGCAACACAGCACTTTCAGATTTTTTTCTGCTGAAGCTTTCCTCTGATTATACTTACAATGGAAAGGTCTTCAAATACTATGTAGATGTTGCTCGTAACGTTACCAGCGCGGAAATAGATATCTATTTTAATAAGGGTTGATTTTTTAGAAACATTACTCTTTCATTATTTCCAACCAGAAAGATACATATTTTTTTATTACTTAAACCTTTTCTATATATTAAACACTGAAGAGATCACAAGATATATTTTTTTACTATAAAATATTAAATAACTATGATGTCTTGCGCGAATCACTTGTTCGGATAAGCCAAGACCCACAACAAACCTCACCCCAACACGATTTAACTCTGCCTACACGATCTACTTCTGACCGCGAACACATGTCGTCCTACATACAAACAAACAGACCGACCATTATTTGTAATGGATTGGTTTTTTGACCTGGCCAATTGATTGTGGGTTAATTTAATGGGTCTCGTGGATGATTGGACCAATATTTGAGTGCTTGATAAAATGATACGTGAATTGTTTTAGCGGAATGAATATATTATCGAAAGGATAAGGTTTATTCTTTGTGTTTTTTTACCGAAACTTTTGGTCTCTTTACATTGAAAATGTTTTGGTATATTTATATATAGGTACATTAACAAGTAATTTATAAATTTCTTCTACCGTTTGGAAGATTCTTAAAAATTAACGTACTCAATTTAATATTACGTAATAAATAAGTAACAAAACTTATAAAAACTTATCGAGCCATATCTGATAGGAGTACATATGTATATTGTTAAATTTAACGACATTCGCCCTAAAACAATCGGACGGTGAGATCTATCGACTGTATTCCGCTAACGTATACTTCCTGCCGTAGATCCGACAGCTAGGGTTGCCACAGACAGAATACAGATCAGATAAATATTACTGAAAATGGATTCCAATCACAGGTAGATAAAAACGTGTGTGATAGACGGAATCCAACTGACAAAACACCCGCTATATCCTTACATACCTGCAGCGTAGTGGCGCCTGAAATATTTAGGTTGCAAGGGTTATTAAATCTGTGGAATTACATTACTTAGTTCCATCCACCGCCTTCTACCATCGAACGACACAACGCATTCAGGGTATTCAACCTTACACCGCGGATATCTCTCCGGTACGGACGACACGTTTCGCCTCGTCCTTTGTATGGCGTACCGCGAACGGTTGAAATAAATTGCCAGCGTCTGTGTTTTCGCTCAAGTATACTGTGGGAGTCTTCAAGACAAGAGTGAATACGCTTCTTTTAAGTTAATGCGGTGTACCATCTAGGATACCATCGCCAGTTACCATCAGGTGGGATTGTAGTCAAGCATTAACTTATATTATGTAATAAATAAATAAATAAAAATAATTTGCATTTAAAAAGAATAGGTGTTACATCCAGAAGCAATCCAGTCATTGTTTTAGGTTGAATTAAGTAAAATTAAATTAATTTCAATTAAGGTTGAATTAAGTAAAATTAAAGGTCTAATGAAACGTTCATTTTGTGTTATATCATAAACATCGCTAACGTATTAAAAGTTTCAAGTTAAATAATATAGTGTATTTAATTCATTATTTGCACGCTATTTTCAAAATCTGCTCCAGATCAATGGAACGACACACATACACATTAGAGTCACATTCTTTACTCGAATTCGTGGACAATTCTTAGGCCGCAGTTTTTTTAAAGAAAAGTTATATAAATAAATACATATATTCGAATGTTTTGTCATGTTTGCAAATCGGCTAAAAATTTAAATAACTCAAACCTGTGACAACCCTATATGAGATGAGCAAAAAACTGAAACCGCCCACACTAGGCCCCGTTGAAATACAATGTCTCATTAGGGGACACGTATTTACATAAAGTGATGTCGTAAAATAGCTATGGTATAAAATATGTAAACAGAACAGCTGGCTTTCTGGTGCAGAGATGGATGTGTTTGATAAAATGGTGACGTGCAAGTTTGTGTCGCATAGAGGTTCCCAAAGTTACTAAATATTTTTGTGTAGGATCGTAGCTTCAATAGTTAACGGTGATTTATGCGGATCCTCAATGACCTGGTGAGTGCGCAGAAGCGCAGAAGAAAAAAATCATAAGTACAAACAACCATCTAAGATTTAATCACAGTATTCTCAAAAAAATCTGCCTATATTAACTTGGCCAGTGTACTGTAATCTAAATTCTTCTCATTTTGAAAGTTCCCCGAAGCCAGTTATGAATTATTATGAGGACTTTAACGATAAACGTATTTTGATAACGTCATAATTGCACCACTAATCGCTGGAACGTGTTTAAAGTGTAAAATTTTTGCTCTGAGTGGCTGATAGCCTTTGCTGAAGAAACCCTGAGGTTATTGTGTCGGATCTCTTCTGTCGGAGGATCTGAGTAGACTCGGATCACACAGCAACTCATGCAAGGTCTTCGAGCTATGCAGGACTAACTAATCGAAACATTTTTGTCCGCCGTCCAGCGTGCTCAAGTATGTATAACTGTCCGTCTCTGATATAATATATTCATCGAACATTGTATTTAGAACATTTATCCTATGAAGAGAATCAATAAGATCATTTTCATATATCGGTGGTATCAGTGTGTTAAAATTGTAATGTGGAGGTTTATAACAAAATCGTGACATTGTATTTCAGTAAGCTGTTTACAAATTTAGTCAACATTACAAAAACAGATTATATAATTTTTTTTCCCCTGAAGTAACTGGCGATAGAGAACAAATTCATGAAGTTTAGCATGAATTATCCGTTAAAGTCATGGCTTCATTACAACAGCTGATTCCTATATTCTTTGTTTGAATTTGGCTATTACTTGAAGGGTGCTACATCCAAGGATTTGCTCCCTTGATTACACGTTACAATAAAAGATTGGTGTGATTGAAACCCGACTATTACTGGCCCGGCGAGTGTTCCTCGCCGCACGTTAACCCTTCCAGATATTAATTTAAATGTGTAGGTACTTTGGAAATTTTCTAACCGACATGTCTCACCCTAAGCGATGAACTTCAAGCGTTATCTTTATTTGATAAATTCATATTTCTGTAGCGAATAATAAAATAAGTTGACATATTTAAAAAAAATATCGGGTATTGAGGTAGAAATCACGAAAATTTCTTGTGAATAAAACTTTTGCACCTACTTCCTTGGTTATGCATTTTTTTTTATAGTATAATTGGCATGTATCAGAAGACTGGAAATGGAAATACTGTTCTATATTATAATTGATTGTCAACAAGGAAATTACCTACTAACTCATTAACTTCGAAGTGTAGCTTTAACGTCTCTAACATAGTAAAATTTGTCAATAGTATAGGAAACCCTATATCGTGTTTTTCGCTTTACAGCGTTACTCGTTTATCCTTTTGAATAAAACGTTTCCTTTAGGAATGTCCGAATCGCCGCGGGGAATTCGTATCGTACCAAGTTTTTTATTTGAACAAGTCTGAGATGAAAAAACAATAAATGTGGACGGTCAAGTATGATGGATGAGGAGGGCGAGGCGGGGCGGGGTGGGTTATTAAAAAACAATAAGGCAAAGGCGGCCTGTGTCTTCAACAATTTGTATACTCGGCCACTCATCTCTATAGCTTTTGACTTCTACCTCTCATCGACCGATCAAAATCCGACCTCAACTTGTAACACTTAAAGCCTTTAATGATTTGTCGAGCGTTACTTTGTTCCTAGTTAGGCTGAAGTAAATTGTTTTTGACGGGCAAATTGTTAATTCGATTTTAATTGATGGGTAACACGTGTCGTTATTGTTTGTGGGCGTTTTGTTTTGTTTGTCTATGGGCGATGTGCGTGTGGCTGCGACTGCTGTGCATCGCCGCGGTTGACGCGAATGAATTTGACGTCATTTGGACTAATTGCTGTTGATGGACGGTCGAGTACCGTTGTGTGGTCAGCGTGCCAGCTGTTTATACTAATTGCATATAAAGCTAATTGTAATCGACTGTCGATTGTCGATGAACTCGCTGTACTTGCTTATGTTACTTTATATTCACTAAGGCCCACACTCCACCAAGTGACTTCTTCTCCAAAACCGATGTTTTCTTTTGATTAAGTAGTATAAAGCTATCAATTCAAGTAAAAGATAATATTTTTTTGTAATAACGACAAAACGTCTACCTTTCGTGTCAAAACGCGTACTGAACAAACATTACCTTGCACACTCGCAACGCTAGTCAGCGCACATCTCCGCGACTCAGTACGCTTCTTCGCACAGCTTCGGTAAATGCACCCGAGTTGAAAAACATCTCTTATCGTCTCCACTCTGGACATCTCCGCACATGTCCACTTTGGTGGAGTTAACATTGGGCTCAACTTTGTTCACATCGAGATACACCTTAATTAAAATATACGGTATTTACCATTGTCATATTTCCAAACTCTATTCTGTCGGATACATTGCCAGAGGCAACTATATTTTGGTTGACTCTATGAGCTCACAAGTAATATTGAATATTATTAGGTATGAAATGACTTAAAAATATTTCCTTCAACTGTAACGTAACAGGTAAAAACCATTATATATGTGATAATTTTACTTCTACACCTGCAATAATGTTAGTTTTAATGGGTGTCAAAATATGCCTCAATTAACATAAATTAATAATTGAGTTGTATAAAATTACATTTATTCTAATTTATTCGGAAAAAACTTTGAGAAATAATGTAATTCGCGCCAAATCTAAGCCAAGTTCCGCGTATGTAATAGAAGCTTTTTTTATATTAAATTACGTTCGCCTTTCTGTTCCTTCGACAATAATACATATTTCAGGACCGGTAACAGAAAAAAATACGAAGGTATGCTAAAAATATTAGTAAATTATTTTTAATCTGGATTTTGATTGATTTTGAAACAATGCAACTTTTAAAGTAACTCTCCTTGACTCGTCTTAAGCACAAACATGTATAATTTTCACCATTACTAAATGGAAAACCAACGAGCGTTTTTATTTCTTACAATTTATCATTGAACTGTTAACAAAAAATATTTTGTTTCTGTTTCAGGTAAGTGCGTTTATAAATCATTTCGTGTGAATGAGTTGTTCCTGTCTTCGCGCGGTGAGTACCGAATCCTTTTACGCTTACGAAACATCCATTAGTAATTTCAAACAAATAAACAGTAAAATATACTGCAACAAAAATTTTTTTGGTCACTCCATATATTTTTGTCGTTGGAACTGGTGCTTAATGTTTTCAATCATAAAATATAGCGGAAAAATAAGCGTTTTGGTTGACATTGAGTGATAGGAAGTTTCTCTACTGTTCGCGATTCGCTTCAAGAGATTAGCGATTTCATCTTTATATACTTTTATTTTATGTTATAAGAAGGCAAATGATAAGACGGGTCGTCTGATGATAAGTTATCTGCGCCGCTCATGGACCTTAGCAACATCATCTACCTACTCATTAACTTTTCCTGTGTAAGTTTGTTGTCGTAAAGAGGAATAATTCATTCTTACTTCATACTTAATATATCTTTTAATGTGGTCGTTAATTAACAATCCCACTTAATATTATAAATACGAATCTTTATGAGGATGGCATGTGTATATGTTTGTTCTTCTTTCATACTAAAATGAAATTTGGCATTAAAAATAGATTGTAATCAGGATAAAACGCATAGGCTACTTTTTAACAACATACCACGTGAGCATAACCACGGAGGGAATTAGTTTAAAAAATTAATTTGTTGTCAGTTTACAACACCGTTTTGTACCTTATCATTACAAATTCACCTTTTATAATAACAGTTTTTGGCTTCAACCCATCGATGGCCCAATACTGGGCAAGGGTCTCTCCTCATACTGAGTAGGCCTAGAGCATATTCCACCACGCTGCTCCCATGCGGATTGGTGAAGGAGTGGCCAACCCAAGCGTAGGAAGTTTTAATACCGCCCGTAGGCCTCCGACATGGCTATCTTACAACAACAACCGAGACCGACGGCTTTACGTGCCCTTCGTAGCACGAAAGCGGTTATGAAATTTTTGCGACTAGCGGTCACCCATCTGTTGCTTAGCTTTCTCGATCGGTTACAATCGAAACAAGCCGCTGGGCTATGAACGCTTATTACTACAATGATAATTATAAGTTCCTCGCTTATCGCTTTGTGTTTTCAGTTGAACACATCCACAATGTACGCACATTATATTGTATGATTGTTTTATTGTATGTATTGTCTCTATTGTCCTGATCAACGAAGTGGAGTCGTGAATATATCTTGGATAACTGCGCGCCAAAATTATAGGTGACATATTTATATCGTGCTTTTGTTGGCAAAGATTTTTCCAAATATTATGCCATCTAGTATCATTATTATATAGATTTATTGTTGTCATTGAGGTAAGTGATTTTCATTGTTCAATGGAATTATGTCTTCGTAACATCTGAAACAAACAACAATACTTTCTGTTTCACTGGTAACCACATAAACCGAATCAAATCTTATTTGTCTCTGTAATAATTCAGTGTCTTAACCCTAAAACCGTTTAAACGTAAATATTTTGACTGTTCTCATTATAATGTTGTATATAAGTATATTATAATGTTCTCATTGTATTGTATTTTGTGCCATACTTTTCTGGATTTAATAACACAACTATAAGTACATATCCGGATTCCATGGTGGGGGGCAGCTGCCTTCTCCTGACCCCAACCTCGGAACAGCCGTGACATGCCATGAACAACAAGGTATTATTGCCTAGTAAATAATTGACAAGACAACTACTTGTGAATCTGCATCGACGATTAGCGGGAAATATCGATCGAATTATTCAATAGTTGCCTGGCGCCATACGTGAGCAGAACGCAACGCAACAAGATATTTCACAGATTATGCATATACGAAATTTATAGCTGGAGCATTTCGCTCTAATAATTTGTGTTATTTCGTTATTTAACGTCGTGAAGTTTTTTAGTCTCTACATTTCGTATTTGACAATTAAAACTTTTCATGATCTAGTCTTATAGTTTTAATTATTATAACTCAGTTATTATATAGTGATGGATACAAAATGCTTAAGTCTCGGATATGTGTGTTCTTATTTCTTGCAACACACGGAATTCGTGTCCGAAGATGTTTTTGCGTTTATTTATATAAGTAAAATAAATTTTCGTGTGGTTCACCATTCACTACTACACGACTTTACGAAAAACTAATCTTAATGACGTAATTTTAATTGAATAGATAATATAAAATTAATTACCAATATATGTAATTAATGTGTTCGACGTACTATTTGATCCCCGCGGCTAAGACACGCCCGCCACTGCCCAGAGATATGTAGTTGACCACTTGTGTGGTCTAAGGCGACCACTATCGTCTTACATAGGTTACCTTAGAAGCTTTGATCAATAAACTCTGAGGTTATTGTGTATTTAATAGTTGTGTAGTAAACTTCCTCAGACTTTTAATTGTATAAAATCCCTACAAACATGTCTCGCGCTGGTATACCCAGTATCGCGGTTGTTATGGAACACTCCGGTAACATCTAGATGTTTCTATTTTCATTTAAATATCTGTTCTGGAATACAATAACATCCTGTAACCGTCAATTCACAGGCTGAGTCAACTTCAACTGTAATCCAGTGATAACATACCAGCACTTCATTTCGGTAACGTGCTGGGTAGTTTAACGAGACACTTTTTTTTTATTTGCGAACCTTCTAAGGAATAAACCGAAATCCTGCAAAATAAACTCCTTGTATACTCTACCACGACCTCACTACTATGAAAACCGCACCGCACGCTTAGAATAGATTAAGCAACTTCTGTGATAGACAGTCGCAAACACAAAGACAGATAAACAGACTTCCAAATTCATTTAAAAACATCAATATGGCATCTATTACCGTTATGAATATCTGCAGTAATAGTTTTTCGATATATTTTTTTAAATATTAATCTACAGACATGCATCTTTATATAAATGTAGGTACCTGTAGGTAATAATCCATTTAGCATCAAGTAGCAAGACTTTAAAAAAAACCTACATTAAGTCACCTGGTGAGAACAGCAGGAAGCCACCGATTTGAAAAGGTGACCAGCGGTGAACCATTAAAGGTCGATCGCTGGATGATGGATGATGACATAAAAAACTTATGGTTTTCTTTTTGTTATTATTGGAAAAGGACTTGCGATTCGTCTGAGGCTTATGGATTTGTCCAGTTCGTAGACATCTGTAATCTTTTGTTTAACTTTCATTTAATTTGTGTATGCTTGGAATCGATACAAAAATCAAAGGTGAAGTATATGTATTTGCTTCCTGTAATGCCGTGCAATTAATGAAATGCAAAGGAAGATTCTTGGACACTTACAATTTCACAGAACAAGACAGACTAAATACAGCCATGAAATTTGTGGCAATAATTTTTTAGTAAGTATGGCATCGATCAAGAGCTAAGTTCCAATACACTTGTATAAACTATTCCGACTGCTGTGCCCCACGGACTCGCACGTTAACCTTAGTATTACAGGCGACAGATTTTTTCAAAAAATATTGAACAATACGTTGCAGTAAACATGCCTGATGGTATTTTGTTATCGATAAAAGCCAATACTTCTCAAGCTTAATTGTGAGTCATTAATTCTTCTCCATAGCCGGGAATACATCGGTGATGCCTTTAGTATTTCTGACGTGCATAGGCAGTGGTGACCGCTTAGCATTTGGCTTGTTTGTTCCCTTGCCAGCTATTCCTAATATTACTCATTAACGCCAAAGTTGTTGTTGGGTTAAAAAATGCTAATATTATGTTTCGACGGAAAATGGTATAAATCAATAATCAATTATCGGGTGGTCCCTGCGTGTGATAAGCATTAGTTAAAGTGACTCCAATATTTATGTAGGTACTTTCCTACCATTAAATCACAGTATTTACTTAATAAATGCGGTGAACCAAGCCATGTGAGCAACTTCTTAGTTTAAACCATAGTTATTTAAATTATGAAGTGTTCGACTTCTTAGTACGCTTTTTCTTAAGTTATATAATAAGTTGAGTTTGTTGAGAAGTCATAATAAGCAAATAAAGGCAAAGTGAGGATACGGTACAGACAAATACCCACATTGACATACGTTTTTTCTTTTAGATTATTTTGTAGGTCTCTGAAATATAAAGTCAAACCGTCGAAAGCTGTTTCCAAATTAAGTAGCATTTCTTATAAAAATTAACGATGGAACTTACAAAACTGTTTTCTCCTTTTTAACAAGAAGTCGTCGTAGTGCTGTAATTTATCCGACGAAAAATCAATTTTCACTGGCAATTTTTTTCGGTGAATTCCGACGCAATAATTCTCGCGCACGTCGTTTGTGCCAATAAACAATAAACAACAATTTTCCCATACACGGCTTGCAAAGCGTTTAAACTCATAAACTACCTTAAAGTTTATTGAATAAGCGCGTATTTCGATTGAATTACGTGCAAATGGACGTATCTTTCACTTCACGGTGGTACTTTCGACCCCCAAATGTGGTTACTCTTCCCCAGGTCCGTGTTACGTAGCACCAGAGATGATGTTTGTTCGTTTTGACGTTGAGTTTATTTTGTTAACCGTGTAACTAGTTAGCGAAGTGGGTATTAGTGGTCTCGGTCTTTTTGGCCCGCGTCTAATTGTAGGTTCTCGACGCCTCGTGTAAACGCTACGCTTGCACGTAGGGCTGTCACTGTTGTTGGTTGTTTAATATATTTTTTTACAAATGCTAAAATTATTTTATTTAAATACTGGACGTGGTATCTTTTTGTAAAGAATTAAAAAATATAATTGTATATTATTGTACAACATATTTAGGCTGCCAGTGAAATGTGAAGTTGTCTCAATACCTAAAAATGAAAGAACGTATAGATTATTTGTTTAATAATTATTAAACTGTCGTAAGTGTTCAAACTCACAGTGTCAATGTCAGGTTATGTAAAGTTTTATATTAGCGATTGATTGAAACTCAGTTTTAATAAAAAATGTTTTTTATAAAAATCATGATCAAAATATTTGCCAATCATGCTGGCAGCCTTTAATCAATAGTCAAAACTGAATTTACGTTTCAACTAATTAATAATAATGTAAATCGTTTGGGCGTTTTATTGATTCGTAGGCGTCGATACATCGATGATAAGTAATAACAACACGTGTACATTAATTCGGAGCGTGTTTGTTGGCGCCCTGGCCGCGGCGGCGAGGGGGCGTGCGCGGTAATCTGTCGGCGCGGTGTGTGGCTGCCCTAACTCATTGCCGGAGAGCGCAACTTGCGACTGATCAACGAGGCAAGTTGACTTTACGTTCGCTATTGTTTATAATAATACTTATTATAACTGTACCTTATGATACAATCTTGTAAGGGAATTTTATCTGCCGTTATTCGATATTCAAAGGACCGTATCCGTTATCAAAAGGAATTTGCTAAGTGATTATATCAGTTCACCTGTTACTGTGTTTAAAATCATGTAGGAGTGTTATAGAGAGGCAGACGTCAAAAGAACTTTCATTTAGTACATAATTCAGTGACTATTTACATTTGTATTCGCGAACCCAGATTTATAAAACACAAACCTTATTATAATTATTGGATAGTTATTATATTTCCGAGATTACTGTTACCTAACACCTTGATACCTATCAATTTTAACTATTATATTGATTTAATATATGTCGTAGTTTTTGTATTAACTACTTAAAACAAATGTATGATATCTATCTATATAGGTGCCCTCGTCTTAACCAGAATTTGACATTACGATTACATATTTGGCAAACCTATATATGTACATGTATATCATAAATTTATGTCATCTTTTTGATGTATTAATTAGTTTTTCATATTCTACATGCACACAATTTGCACACTACGATGCTGTAGATTGTCTAGTTGAAGTGAAGGTTTGCGGTCGTTCGCGCTGTGCGACGGTCAGTGTGCGACATGTGAGGGGCGTGCGCGGTAACCTGTCGGCGCGGTGTGCGGCGGCCCTAACTCGCTGTCGGCACCGCGGACCTGAGTGATGCCCGGCGCAGTTGTTCACTCTCCGCCCGCCATTTTTAATTTGCCTACCTTCCATGACTCTGCTAATTTACTGTTCGCTTGGGCTTGTAATCAGTTCGAGTTTGTTCTCGTATTTACAGGCGACTTGCAGTGTGATGTAGTTGGATGTGCAGAATACAGGGAGTTCAATTCCTATTTCTTAATGCTATCCCAACAATCATAAGTGATCGGTAAAATACAAACAACTGTCAGCGTGATCCATGGGAGAATGACTCCTGGTTGCAATTTCATGAGCGCTTCAGTGCATCGGAAGCATAAATCCATCAGTCTCGGTCTTTATCATTACATAGAAATCATGCAATCATGTTCGAGGCCTCGGACGGCATAAAAATAGTCAAGTTGTTCTACTAACTCCACCACCAATACGCACCGGAGTAGCGATCACGCTTTATAGTCCATCAGTACTATGCTCCTGGCCTCCTGAGTCACGAGACCCGTGCTTAGTTGTGGGCTACAAATGTTTAATCCAATGCTATCCCACCTGGGAGAAGACTTAAGACTTATATTTTTGATCATAAGAAAAGTAATAGTTATCTTATAAAATTCGTAGCTACTACCTACTGATCGACTGACAGACACCGCACATCCTACTCTAGTGGTTCTAGGATTTTAATGCCACCAATAATCAATTACGCCAGTAGTCCGACGAGCCCAACAGTTGCTGAGTAAACAACGTCTGCGCGGGATACATCTCGACTCTGCGGGTTGATGTTGCGCCGCCGGCGAGGCGTACACGCAGGGCGTAACACTGAGAAATTGATGTAACTGTATTCTCTAGCCTCGCTGGTAGTACTGATCCTGTTTGCGTGGAAAGGTGGCGCGGACTCGATTGCCCGTTCGGGGATTTGATAATATATAAAAAATCTCTGGTGTTTAATGATGTCTTACGAAGTTACGTGGCTCATCTGTGTAATATATGTCATCCCCACATGGGGATTCTGGTGCCGGCTTTGAGAATCTAAGCGTATATAAAAATATATGAGAAACAAAATACCTTCCAGTATGAAAAAACCTCACAATGTTTTAGGTAAAATATGACTTCATTAATATGGGGACGCGATTTAATCTGCGCAGGTGAATTACGGGCGGCTAGGTGTAATTGTTGCGAACCGGGGTGCCCGTTTATGATGTGATTTTTGTAATTTATTTGAACGCAAATACTTTGCGGAAGATTAAAAATATATGAATTAACAAACTTGTACACTCTGAAATACTTGTATAAGATATATGCCTAATTGCAGAGTCCAGTAAACCCCTATCGAAAATATTGAGTTCAGAAAATTAAATTTTACCCATAAAATTCAGCGCACCCTGTCCCAATTGTTTTCTTATTCATTGCTTTCAGTAAAGTTTAGATTGCAGAAGGACAGCTAAATAATGTCCAATTGAAAATTACCGCCACGTTGATAACGACGCTTTTAAGCACCAACGTCTCCACTTAGTCACCGTGGCCCGTATCAATAATATACGAAGTACACTTATCAAGACGATAGTACTTGAAAATGTTTGCAACGCAAATTGCGTCTCTACATCTTTACATCCCACACGATTACGGTCCGTATAACTATACGTATAAGGGTGCAGATGGCTTGGGATTGCGATTGTGATATGTGTACTTATGTGGGGACACGTTCGGGGTTGTTTATTCGAGTTATTAGCGGGTTATCGTTTGAAGAGCCCGAAACACGTTGCCATCGGTCCGCGAAATGCGCTTGTAGCGGGTATTAATATTTGGAGGGTTTACATGACGCCCAGAAGACTTATTTTTTAATTCTAACAGTGTACAACCCTCGCCAATGCAAGATAAGAAAAAAGACATGACACACAATATTTGTATGTTTCTTGAGTGTATGAAAAATATGAACTTTAGATCAAGATGACCAGAGAGTCGACGGGCTCGCTATAGTTGGAAACGAAAAATCCGATCCTTCGGAGTTTGCAAATCTTTTTTTTGCTAGAGCTATTCTTAGGAAGAACTTATTAAACGACGTTGGTTAAGGACGGTTTCTTTTAATCTTTATAAAATTTGACAAGTGAATATTAGACGACTATTCAATAATATCGATAGTCTGATGTTGGAGCTTAAAGTTGATCCTCTAGTCGAAGTATAATCGTCTTTAATAGTCGGATTATAATCGGTAGTCGGTTATAGCGTTTTTATATTTGTATACCCAAAATTTGCTCCGCTTGGACATTCTTGTCAAAGTGTGATATTAACTCCTCCGTGGTGTCTAACTGCATAATCAGAGCCCAATTAGCTACGTCCTCGTACCGACTTTCGAAAGTCCGGCAATCTTTTGTGGGGCTTGGTGTACGGTTTTTTAATAAAA
>DWJZ01000516.1:0-31462 GCA_018249125.1 Asbolis capucinus
AGTATATATGTATGTTTATCAGTTATCTGATCACCATAGCACAAACTAACGCTTAGTTTGGGGTCAGATGGCCGTGTGTGTTGTCCAAAAATATTTATTATTATTATTGTTATTATACAGATATAAATCTATTTATCATATGGTAACAACGAAAATTAAAATAAAATATATATTTACATACTAATTACAATAAATTAAATTTCATCTATTTTTTTTGGATACAAAATTCAAGAATTACTTTGAACAAGGCTTATTAAAAATATTTAAAAACACAAACTTTAATTATATATAAATAATACAATGAAATTTAATAACTGTATTGTTAACCGTTGAGGAGTTCCCTTGCCTGGAGCCAATCCTGAACGTAGTATCAGGTCATGTTTATCATAAAAATGCTTTGTCATCAGGATGGGAGGCTTATGTAAAATTTCAGCTCCGTAGTGTAAGAGGAACTGAGTCTTACGAAGCTTGCAAGTTTTGACCCGTAACAAACAAATATACTAATATACAAACATATACTGTAAGTTCAATAAAAGCCTGTATTTTATTTTTACTTTTTAAAAATTAGTGCTTGACCTCTATCCCACCTGATAGTAAGCGGCGAAGTGGTCTTACTCGTAGATGATAAATCACACTAATTTAGTAATAGCCTATTCAATCTTGACACTTAAATTGTAATTGGACGGAAACACTGACGCTAGCAACTTATTCCAGTCCTTTGCGATACGTATGATGAAAAATTTTACTATAAGCACTGCGAAGGATTGGAATAACTTGCCTGCGTCGGTATTCCCACCCACGAATGACGTTGGAGTCAAAAGAAGAGTGAAAAGGCATTTACTAAGTGAATGTGCCCAACACCTTAGACATCAACGCCCCTACCAACTCAAGAATTGACTTATTCTACGTAAAATAAAGAGGAAATAAAATAAATTAAAAGTGCCTGTCCTAGCCTGAAACTGAACTCGAGACAGCCACTTCCACAACATTACAGTTCTACACAGGAATATTTAATCAGTGTATTGTATATATATATATATATATATGTATATGTCACTATCTTATTTCCTTTATTATCGCATTGTTAGTCATAACGGTTGAACTTGGTAAGGAAATATTAAAATAACAAATTTGCCATGTTCGTATGAGTAAACTGGAAATGAAAATGTTCAACTTATTAACAATTTCGACCACAAATTTCTGTATAACCTTTGGATGTCGGTAACTAAATATTATTTTATAAGGGACAATTGTTTATGAAATTATAGCGAAGTATGTGATATTATTTAGAACTAGTTTCCGTCTGCGGTTTCACTTGCATGGTGGTGCTTCTCCAACAGTCTTAAAAAAACTACCTTTTGTCACAAAAATCATTTTTTTACCATAAATAAGTTAACGCCGATTCCACATAAGATTCCACATAATAAAAAGTAGTTAAAAAGTTTTTGATGATAAAGCGCACTACCTTAGAAGCCTATTTACTCATGACTTGAAACCATTTATTTAGGTACATTTTAATCGAACTGGAACACAGACATGGACAACTTATTCCAGTTCTTCGTGGTATGGGTGATAAAAAACGAGGCGAAATGCGTCGTTGGTACTGGCGGGATATTAGTTATTTGATTCACTAAACTTACCACATTACACGTAAGTATTAATCACTAGAGAAATTATAATTCCCCAAACTTTACGTGAATTTGGCGAAACTTTATCTTTTTAGGTATAGCGTAGTAAAATACACAGTTATATAGTTGACAAAAAGTAGTAGTATAATACATCTAGACTATAATCTGTCTCTTTGCCAAATTTCGTCCAGATTTGTTCAGTAGTTTTTGCGTGAAGAAGTAACATACATCCATCCATCCTAACATATTTTTACTTTTATAATATTAGTAGGATTAGATTTTCACGTGACCTCATCAGCGCGGAGCACAACCCCCCCTTTCGCCCCCCCCCCCCTATTTAAATTGAGGATGGATGGATGTTTGTTAGTGTTCACGCAAACTACTGAACCGATTTGAATGATATTTGGCATATGAATAATGTACAGTCTGAATTAACACATGTTAAATATAATTTTTATCAAATAACGCGCGGGCGAGTAGTTTAATTAAAAAATAAAAACCGAAGAAATTTGTTACGCTGGTATATAAACCTTAACATTAAAATAAATTTTTGAAATAGATTTTTTACTATCTTTCATTTGATACCCATATTGCTAAGGTAGGAAATAATACAAACATATCTCCCTTTTTTCGTTTGCACGCGTCATGAAAATGTACATAGCCAATGACAATACCAGAATTCTGAAGAATCCAACGACACAACATATACCAAAATTCGGACTGTAGGCCTAAAAAATGGACATATGTACATACAAACACACATACGTATGTACGCTCCAAAAATATTACCGTCTTTCCGAGGTCGCGTTATAAGGAAGTGGTTTCGAAATGCGTCACGCATTAATTTCTAACAATATTGGGACTAATACTCAAAATTGTTTTCGGTCACAAAAATAACACTTCTACGAAAAGTGCGTCACTGGGTTCACCCCCATATAACGAGTACAGTGGTGAGACAAAAATCGAGAGTAGGCCGAGAGAGCAGGATGGGCGAGTGATATGTATATTTAAGTGATAAACAGGCAACCGAGTAGACGGGTCACTTACATTAACTACACCAGACTGGAGTATTACTAATCATTGCCTGCCAGTTAGTAGACACACGGGGAAGAGAAAGAAACAAAGAATGTATATTGCTGAAGAAACCGGAATCAAGAAAGACATCAAATGACCAGATACACCAAAAACTCACTTTAGGACAAACATAGAATAATGGGAAGTAGAATGACCGCGTCGGGGATAAAAATGTATTTTGTTTGTATTGTGTAAGTCAGTTTAGTTTACATAGATCCAAAACATCATTTATAAATAAAAAGTCACTTATAACCAGCTGTTATTAATAATAATTTATACAGACCAATCATTATCACAAAACAAGATAATTTAATAGGTCATAATAACATAATTATTATGTTGTATTTGCAACATTGATGCTACATAAAGAGAAGATTTTATTGTATTTTTATCGACCTTTCAGCAGAGTTGGTAATCGCCCTGTGATCAATGCTGTTCCCGACCATTCATTTAGGTTCTCAGTCGATAAAATATTTATATGGTAAATACAATTTTATCCCAATCAAAATTTTTTTTACATAAGTTTATGCTTGACTACAGTCCCACATGGTTGTAAGCGGCGATGTAGTCTTAGATGTAAAAGCACATTAACTTAAAAGAAGCCTATTCCCTTTAGTCTTGAAGACGCCTACATTATACTTCAGCGGAAACACAGACGCTGGCAATTTATTCCAATCCTTCGCGGTACGCCATATAAAGGACGAGGCAAAGCGTGCGTCTGTACTGGAGGGATATCTATAACTGTATAACTGTCCCACTGCTGGGCTCGGGTACTCACAATGTATGTAAAACTATAAATTGTATTTTTTTATATACTTTTCCAAGTAAAAGTATCGATATTTGTGCGTATCGATACTTTTAAGAGTACTAAACGTTTTTTAATACTCATTCTTGATCATAACATATGCCTTAGTTTATCGTATACATTTAATCACATCAAAAAACGATATGTTTTCATGCTATTTTTACGCAATACAAAAGTATCGTTACGACACATTAAAGAACCGATACTGTAGAGTAAAGATACTATAGGCTATCGATTCTTCCGGGTATCGATATTGTAGGCTATCGATACTGTAGGGTACGTAGACTGTAGGGTATAGATACTTTCGATTGATAGAAAGAAGATATTATTTATTCCGTCAGAACTCTCCGCAACAACATACAATTATATAAAATAACAGTAATACTGTGACAATACAAATATACCACAATAAAGAAATTAAATTCTACGTAATAAAAGAAGCAGAAGATTTCTTAAAAACGTCGAGATTGAGGCACTCCTGGCTAGCCCGAACATAATAGGAGAGACGAAAGCACACAGACTACGATGGCTTGGACACCTTGTTAGAATGGGAGAAGATCGTGGCGTAAAAAGAGCCTATGTGGGTCAACCGTAAGGTCGTCGGACAGTCAGGCGCCCCAGATATCGTTGGGTCGATATGGTGGCTGCAGATCTCCGCGAGCTTCAGGCTGGCGAGTGGCATGAAACTCCACCAGACCAATGGCGAGTTCTTGTATCAGAGGCCAAGACTCACTTCGGGTCGCTGAGCCAGCGGAGTAAGTATAATAAAGAAATAACAGAAAGTAACGGAGTAAGTATAATAAAAAATATAAAACTATACATGTTAAGATTCGATATTACGAATCGATAAAGATTACGAATCGATAGTTTTATAAGTACCTTACTTTTATAATACTAGTTATGTTCTCATGAATACAGTATCGATAGTTGTGGTCCCTAGACACTGTGATAGGATTTTTATAAGCTTTTGTTTAACTTAAAGTGAATGTTTGTATATTAGTATATTTGTTTGTTACGGGTCAAAACTTGCAAGCTTCATAAGACTCAGTTCCTCTTACACTACGGAGCTGAAATTTTGCATAAGCCTCCCATCCTGATGACAAAGCATTTTCATGATAAGCATGACCTGGTACTACGTTCAGGATTGGTTCCAGGCAAGGGAACTCCTCAACGGTTATATAGTTACGAAATATATGTTTCTTTGTATTATGGATCTATAATTAAAGCTTGTGTTTTTAAATATTTTCCTATAATTGAGTATCTTTTGCTACCCTAATGGCCTGATACACACGCGCAGCCAGCTATGAAGAATATATCTCTTCGAGGTTGAGTCGGGTATGATGAGACCCGTAGAAGAACAGTGATGACCGACATAGGTTTTACCCGTGTTGGGACGGATTAGAAAATTACAATCCCACGCTGGTTTACCAGGATTTCGTAAAAAGCAACTGAAGTCAGCTGCCAGGTGGTAGGTATTACTTCCTTATGATGAGCTAAATGAAGTGACAATTAGCAGGTCACATAGTTCGAAGGACTGGTAGGGGAAGAAAGATCCTTGAATGGAAACTAAGTCTTCGGAAAAAGAGCACAAGACAACCCCGACCAGGTGATCTGATGACCTGAAGAACACAGACCGGCCACGGTACATGATTGTCTCAATAAATATACAACTTACAGATTACGTCTGATCCCAAACTTATACTATGAGTGATCAAAAACTAATAAATATACATATACATATGTATATATATATATATACATACATATGTATATATATATATATACATACATATGTATATATATATGTATATATATGTATATATATGTTTGGATATACATATGTATATATATACATATGTATATCCAAACAAAAAAAAACATACCTGTTCGTCACAGAAAAGTTCATTATGAGGATTGAACCCACCACCTTCGGCCCAGCAGTCAGGTTCACTAACCACTAGAACAACAGGCCAGTCTACTAAGACTCTAAATTCTACTACTAAAACTCTAAATTCTACTACTAAGACACTAACTTCTACTACTAAGACTCTAAATTCTACTACTAAGACACTAACTTCTACTACTAAGACTAAGAACGACTGAAACCTAGAAACCTTACTCCGCCACGCTGCTCCAATGCATCTTCACAAAGCCAAGTCCAAAAGACCATGGTATGATGCCATCGATTTGTAATAAACATTTGGTGCGACTTCTCTCGCTCAGTTACACGTGATTGTGCACAGGATATACATATTACAATCGAATAATATCACTCGAGGGGGCCTGTAGGGTCATTCTGTAAAAATAACTGCATCGTCATTGAAACCCACGTAGTCCCACTGGGCTTAGCCTCTCAATGTGAAGGATAGTGGCCATCTACCACGCTGACCAATTGCGGATAGACTTCACACCTTAGAGAACTTTACGAAAGACTGTCAGGAGTGCAGGTTTGACGAAGTTTCACTTCACAAGTCATAATCAGTTTCTGATAATAAATTTGAAAATTAGAGGTGAGCCTCACTGGATTCCAACCCAGGAGCTCCCGTTACCAAGATTAGCGTTCATAGCACTAAGCTGATCTATATCTACTAATATTATAAAGCTAAAGTTTTTTTTTGTTTGAACGCGCTTATCTCAGGAACTATTAGTACGATTTGAAGGAAACATTTTTTGTTGGATAGCTCCATTTACCGAGGAAGGTTGTATAACACCACACTACAACCAACAGGAGCTGATGCATTAATAACCGGCGGTTTGTTTCGATTGGCTCAATCGATAAGTGGGCTCGGTCGGTAGGAAAATGGGTGACCGTTAGTGGCAAATTCACCGAGTGTTTCCGTGCTTTGAAGAACGTAAAGCCGTCGGTACCGGTTGTTATAATAGGTTTAGGTTTAAAGAATTTTATTCCCATAAAGACATTAAATGTCACTTACATGAGAACTTAATCTACTAACAAAACATTCATAAGTTCGTCATCACACTGGCAAAAACAATAACAAAATACACTGGCATAGGTACTAACACTATTAGTATTGATATACACTCTAGAAACTTTATTGTTTGTTATTAACAATGTACTGAGCAAGTTCTCTCTTAAACACGTTAAACGACTTTACATCTTTTATATGTGAGGGTAAATTGTTATAAATTTGTGCACCTTCAAAAGTTATCATAGTTTGGCCGTAATTTGTTCGAATCTTGGGTAGGACAATAAAACTCCCTCGACGTGCGCTTCTTGCTCTTTGTTTTGCAAACGTTATGTTAGTGTGGATATTCCTATTAAGAGTTTTTCTAATAAAAATGCAGACAGTGTAAATGTATAGATTTTTGATAGTCATTATTTTTGTTTCGTTATATATTTTACTAGTAGGTGTTAAATAGTGATAGTTAAAAAGTAATTTGATTAATTTATTTTGTAGGATTTGTAGTTTGTTTATATTTACTTTGGCCGAACTGCCCCAGATCTCAATAAGATAAGATAAGTGTGGTTTGACTAATGTATTATATACAAGGTGACGTAATTTACGGGGAATGCACCGCACAATGCTGCGTAATGAATAAATAAATGCTGTTAATTTACTTTTTATGTGATTAATATGGTCCTTCCATGACAGACGGGTGTCGATAAGAAGGCCAAGATATTTTTCACAGTTTTTTTGTTGCAAGGGGACATCATTAATTGTAAGAGGAGCGTGTGGTGGGATAGGTTTATTTTTAGCTTTAAATAGTGTGAAACAGGTTTTAGAAATATTAATAGTTAATAAATTATATTGGAACCACTTGTATAAGATATTTAAATCTTCTTGTGCTTGTGATATAAGATCGTGTATCGATTTACCAAAGTAAAAAAGACTAGTGTCGTCCGCGTATAAGGTAATGTGTCCTTTTAGCCCTAAATCATTTATGTTGTTTATGTGGATTAAAAATAGCAAAGGTCCAATTATTGAACCTTGAGGAATTCCACATGTGATTGGTTGTGTATTACTTTGGTAGCGATCTATTTTAACTATTTGTGATCTCTGACTTAAATATGATTCAAAAATTTGCAAAGCTTTACCTGCTACTCCGATGAGTTCTAATTTCTTTAAAAGTAGTGTATGGCTGACAGTATCAAAAGCTTTTTTTAAATCGATAAATATGCCGAGAACTATATTTTTTTTATCTATGTGTTGTTTTATTTTAGTAACAAGATCGACCGTGGCTGTGAGTGTATTACTTTTAGGCCTGAAACCATATTGGTTTGCGGAGATAAAGTTAATAGAATCTAAGTAGCCGTTTAATCGTGAGTGTAAAAGTTTTTCAAGAATTTTTGACAGTATCGGTAAAACAGAGATAGGTCGATAGTTACTTGGGTCTGTTTTTGTGCCTGTTTTGTAAACTGGTGTTACCTTTGCTATTTTTAACGTATCCGGGAATATACCATCTGCAAATAATTTATTGAAACATTCGGCTAATTTATTGGATATAACGTGTTTTATACATTTTATAGCTTTGGTACTTATTCCGTCGAGACCTACACTGCAGTTGGAGTCAAGATTGCTAATTATATTTAAGATTTCGTTTTCGGTACACGGTGTGATGGATAACATCTGAGCGTTTTGAGTAATATTTGGTATCTGTACCGCCTGCGTAGAATTATCGCGATTATTTTCAGATATTTCAGCTGCCAAACGATTACCTATTGTAGAAAAATATTCATTAAAATAGTTACATATTTGAATGGGATCAGTTATTTCGTTACAATCTACTACGAGTTTTGAAGGAGCACAGATTTGTGTAATTTTATTATTTACTAAATTGTTCATTAAGTTCCACATTTTCTTTGGTTTGTTTGTGCATTTTGAAAATTCTTTATGATGATGAGATTCTTTATTTTCTTGAATAAGTTTAGCTACTTCAGTCTTTTTTTCACGAAATCTCTCCTTCAAAGTGTCATCGTCTGGTTTCTTGTTAAGTTCGGCCCACAATATATTTCTTTGGTTAATTTCTGTTATTACTTCTCTGTTAATCCACTCATCCTGTGGTTTGTTTAGAATTTTGATTTTATTTTCTTTACTTTTCTCTATACAGGTCTTTATCATATTTTCTAATACTGGGTAAGCATTGATCACGTCTTTAATTCTTGATTTTTCTATTAGATTCAATAATTTACCGTAATTCACAGTTTTATAATGAGAGTATTTTTTTGACGGTGATTTTACTTTCTTTATTTCTAAATATATATGTTTGTGGTCTGATAATGAAGAGTTTATTGTTATCATGTGAAAGTTATCCTGGTTTAGATTAGTGGAGACATGGTCCAAAATTGATTTTCTAGTTGCCGATACTCTAGTGCAGTACTTTTTATTGACTTTGTTAAGGATTTTGTGTCCACATTCCTTCAAGAGTTGTTTGTATTGCTTAGTCTTCGTGTCTTTTGTCAAGAGATCAATATTGAAGTCGCCAAAGACGATTGCTCGGCGTCTGCGTTCCAATTGAGATTCATATGTTTCGAGAAACTCTTTAGAGTCCGTATGACCAGGATTATATATAACTCCTACCTCGAGAGAATATTTTTCTAGTTTAACCCATAGATAATTATTACCGTTAATATATTCGGAATATGACAAGCTATGTTTAATATTGTTGTGCACATATGCTGATACACCACCACCACTAGTATCTGTTCTGTAATTATAATAGTGAGTGTAATTAGGCAGTCTGAATGACAGTGCTTGATGGTCCGTGCGAATCCATGTTTCCGTTAGCAGTATAACATGGACAGTATGTGGTATGGCCTGCAAGATACACTTAAGCTCGTCGAATTTACCTTTTTTGCAGATACTCCGGGCGTTGAAGTATAAGAATGTAAGGCGAGACTTATTTGTTGGAAAGGTTTCATAGCTGTCTAGTATTTCATATGTGTTCGTGTTTATACTTGTGTCAGTCGCGTTTTCGTTTATTGTTTGTAGTTTTTTGAGTTCAGTTTTATTATTTTAGGCGTTCCATTTATGTATTTAATAGTAAGATCCGTTTCTCCATTGATTTCACGACGTTTTAATTCTTCTTGTAGGCTTTTAAGAAAATTTTGCTGTGCTGGAGTTTGATCAGAGTAGATCTTGATTCCATCTGGCAATTTGTTTTTATTGCGGAGGAGCTGCTTTGCTGGCTCAACCATATCAAAACATACCTTTAAACTGCGGTTTTTACTCATAGTAGGTTTGCCAATTCGAAATATTTTAATTGGTTTGGGGATATCAGCGTTTAATGATGAGATAACTTTAAGAACATCGGCCTCATCCTGCGCTATTTGTTCTTCAGCTTTCCACAGTCTCGGTTCCGGTAGGCCCACAAGTATCACATTTTTTTCACGGATGTTGCGATTCTGAATTTCTTGAATAATTTGTTCTCTAAGGGATAATTGGTTCCCAAGCTCACAAGGTTTGGTTTGTGATAGTTGTTGTATATCAGTTTCAAGTGACCTTATCTTATTTTCACCGAGAGATATTGATTGCTCTAATTTTGAAATACTATTTTTTATATATGTTTGTTCTGTTAACATATTAGAGGTTGATGATCTGATATCATTTATTTCTGCAATAAGCTTTTCCACATTATTTTGAATTGTATTTATAGTGAGCTCGTTAGAAGATTTAATTTCAACAATTTGAGTTTTAATATCTGAGATATTAAAACTCAAATTGATTCTTGCATTTTTTGCATTATTTGCTCATTGGATCCTACATACTTTTCCAGCAAAGTGCTTATTCGTGACATCTCTGATCGCATATCCTTTAAATCATCGAGACATTGGCAATCTTGAACGTCGGGCTTCTTACGTTTACGAAATGTTATTTGCGTATCCACATTAAGATTACCCATCTTAGATAAGTCCGGTTGTGATCCACTGATGTTAGTTGCGGCGCTTGTTGAGGGTAGATGTGGACGAGGCGGAGATCGCTGGACACTCATTGCTACAAACAAGTTACACGGTACGAGAACGTTGAGACAAAAATTGTTGTTGTGTCGCGGCAGATTACGATGCACTGTTTAGCTATTTACGATGTACTGTTTATTTAAGTCGTTGCGGATAAAGTCTTTTGAGGATAGATTCACTGTGAGATTCGCTTAGAAACTAACACACGTCTGCACAGTGCGACGAACGACACACGATATCATATATAATCGGTGCGACTTCAATTCTCGCTTTATTTGTAACACTTTTCGGTAAACATTCCACAGCGACGTGTAGGCGCGACCTTCCCCATCCGCTGAATGGATGAAAACTTTATTACTAAAATCCAATATTTCATGAACTATTCCATAAATAGCACATTGAACCAGTAACTTCAAGTTTACTGATAGCAGAAAAATATGTAAAATCGCCTTTAAAAAATCATCAAAAGAAAATAATATTGAATTAACCGAATATTATGTTACACTATCTCTTAGTGTAAAGGAACTGCAAAATGCATTGAGATAGTACGAAATTATTTGGATCCTACACAGCACAATCTAGAGAGGGGAACACTCAATCTGAACTCGCGCCTCGCCCCGCTCCACCCCGCACGAATGGCGTGAATTGATGTATTGACAACCTTGGCATCGATAACGGTTGTACCAATTGGCGAGTTCCTATTGTATTGTAATAAAAATCAAACAGCCATATTATACTATCTCAGGCATGCATATTTTACTATCTACAGCCTTGGCCAAAAGTTTGGAGCACCCCATATGTTTTGCAGGTGCGCAACACCTGCAATAGTTAACGTTACCTTTTGTTTAAATATGAATTAGGTGGTATCTAAAAAGGGATTTAAAACAAGAGTGTACCCATTTAGGGCCAAAACACATCTGTTGCAAAGCATGGTATCCCTTTCATAATTTCCAATATTTATTGTTTATTTATTCAGTTCACTACTTCGCGTCGTTGTGTACACATATCGTGACCTAGCAGTGTTGTGATGAGTTGCATTGATTTTGATACAAAGTGCCTAAAAAAATCCGAGCTTTCTCTTGAAAAACGTGTAGAAATTCAAATTTTACACGAACAAGGGAAATCCCAAGTTGAAATATCCAGAACTGTCAGGTGTTCGTGCCAAGCGGTTTAACTTGCAATTGAAGAATTCGCCGCTACCGGTATGCACGAGGATAGGCCCAGAACTGGGCGCAAACGTATCACCAGGAATTGTGAGGATCGAAAATTAGTGAGAGAGTCCTTAAAAATAAGGAAAAAAGTCATCTGAGCTCGCTGCTAACGTCGACGCGCTGCGCAATTCGTCGAAGACTTCAGGATGTTGGCCTCAAAAGGTGTAAAGCAAGGAAGAAGCCATTGCTCTCTTTGAATAATAAAAAGGCTCGCTTTGCTTGGGCCTTAAAATACTAACATTACACCGAAGAAGACTGATCAAATATTGTGTGGTCAGACGAATCAAACTTTGAGGTAAGTTAGATAATATGAATGTACAAACGGATAAATAAGTTTTATTAAAATGTAAAAAGCTATAATATTGTTTAGTTACGATTTGTAAAGCTCTACGTTATTGGTTTTTGTTAGCTTTTTGGAACAACTGGTGCTACCTTCGTGCGTCGCCGTGCGGGGGAAGAATTTAAGCCGGAGTGAGTGGTCCCTACTGTTAAACACGGTGGAGGCAGTGTGATGATCTGGGGCTGCATGTCCGATGCAGGAGTCGGCGAAATGTTTGTTTATGAGGGCCGAAAGTACTCTTCAAAATACACGAATGTTTTAAAATCAGCTTTATTGCCTTCTTTTTCCATACTTTTTTGTGATACAAATATGGAAGGAATAAAATACTAGCAACATAACGCACCATGTCATAAATCGGCTCACACGATGCCGCGGTTTCGTGAAAATTTTATAGAGCACCTAGAATGGCCTGCACAGCTACCGGACCTTAATTCAGTATAAAATTTATGGGGAATTCTTAAGCGTAAGGTCCGGCGCCACACAATAACAATGAAGGAAGAGTTAAAAAGAAACCTCCTCCAGGAATGGAATGCCATTACTGAAGCACAATGCAAAACTCTTGTAGGCTCTATGCCAAGAAGAATAGCTGCTGTGATAGCGGTATAGGGTGGGCCACAAAATATTGATTTTATATTAAAATAAAGATTATTTTAAACAATCACAAGTTGTTTCATTACATTACAAAACAAAACTTTTTTAGAAATTCAAATATCATAGCGGTGCTTCAAACTTTTGGTCAAGGCTGTATAAAGCGTTCAATCGGCGATTTGCGTCCATCCTGAATGATCAGCCAAGTTAAGCAAGCTGGGGGAATGGTTGACAACAAGTGGCACAAATTTCTTTGGTTCTTCCGTGTTTCAAACGTAAAGCTGTCGGCCCCGGTTGTCATTGTTGGATGGCAATTGATAAACCTTGTGGGTTGGCCACTAACCCCTACAACAATCTGCGTAGTTGAATATGGTCTTGGCCTCAGCCAGGAGGTAGACTTGGATAAAAAAGTCTATTCACTCCTAAATTGAAGAGACATTGGAATAAAACTGGAACGGGAATTGAAATGAAAGGAAGTTATAGTCTGTAGTCTTTATAAATAGTATTGAGAAATGATTTGCTGGACTGCAACAAAGTGGTAGGATTGGTTTTCAAACCTTACTGCCGCACTCCAAGTTTTAATGGTAAATAGTCTCTCATTAGAGAATTTTCATAGATTCTATACTAAGAAACCATTTAAGTAATCTTTAACGTCTGTGAGTACGGTATAAGTACTTCTAAACGGAGACTTTTGTTTGCTTACATTTTCACGTGATCATTGAGTTCACGGATCGGCAAACTTTTTTCTATTAACCCTCATATAATTATCATCCAATAAGTGTAATAGGGATGTTGGGCCACATTTCATGTGCCGTCAAGAGAATTCTATTTGTTGCCCCAACAACTAATCCTTAGAAACATCAAGTTGCATCGTACACGGGTCTAGGTGGCACGCACTGCAATTGCCGGCCGGGCTATGGGTTGCTGACCCCTGATTTAGATGCAGATAAAAAAGTAAACGTCATTAGAAAGTTGAAATGTCATTATTATTTTAGATGCAAAACTGGATTCAGCGGTACGAGGTGCGAGATCGACGAGTGTAATGGCCACTGTTTGAACAACGGGGAATGTTCATTAGACGGTTCGAAGCCAGTGTGCAGATGTGTTAATGAATTTGAAGGAGAGAGATGCGAGATCCGAATGGTTGAGGCGACGACATTACCACCCTATGTTCTTGAGCCTTGCAAGTATGTACAATCCTTACTAATATTATAAATGCGAAAGTAACACTGGCTCCTGCTTTTTTCCTGAGCCTTGCAAGTATGTACAATCCTTACTAATATTATAAATGCGAAAGTAACTCTGGCACCTACTTTTTTCCTGAGCCTTGCAAGTATGTACAATCCTTACTAATATTATAAATGCGAAAGTAACTCTGCCTCCTACGTTTTTCCTGAACCTTGCAAGTATGTATGTACAATCCTTACTAATATTATAAATGCGAAAGTAACTCTGGTTCCTACTTTTTTCCTGAGCCTTGCATTTATGTACAATCCTTATTAATATTATAAATGCGAAAGTAACTCTGGCTCCTACTTTTTTACCTATTAATCTACCTAATTATTATGAAGGATTATTAGTTTAGATATACCTATGAAGAAATTAAAGAGATTATAATCACAATGAAGTTAATCTCATATTAACACAAGCAATTATTGTCAACAAAGTCCGAAAGAGTATTTTTTTAAAAGAATCCAGTATTCCTTAGCTATATAAAAGCGAAGCGAGGACAGTTAATAAGCGTACATAAACGAAAGGAGTTTTATCTTCATACAAAATGAAATTGAATTCCAATAAAGATATTTTTTTCTACACTAATATTATAAAAAGAAAAGATTTGATTGTTTATTTGAATTAAATAGGCTCCGAAACTACTGGACCGATTTAAAAAAATCTTTTACCATTAGAATCTTACATCCCTGATGAACATAGGCTATATATAGCCTACGAGAAAAAATAGGGATCCGCGTGAAAATTTCGATAATGTGACCCAACGTGTGAAAAGAAGTCTTTATCTCGCGTACTCTACCATAATTATTGACAATAGAGCAACATGATGTACTACAGTTTTACAGAGGACATCTTTATCTAGAAATAAGTCCGCGATACCATTTGTCTAACTGTTACAGTAATGTCACAATAACTTAGTACAAGCCTACACTTTTCACTTGAAGATATTTACACCGACGAACATTATAACTGAACTTGTATGTACATTGTTGTATTTTATTGTATTGTATTTCCTTATATTGTGTAGTAACAAACTTATGACAGTTGCAGCGACATCAGAAACAACACAGAGCCTATTCGGGGAGACAGTTTGTTGCCTGATGATGGACAGTATGTTGAGGCGAGCTGCGCTGGTTGGGACCCCCTGAGGGATCCAGCGCTGATGCTGCTCGGTACCCTCTGCGGCCTCCTCCTGGTCACCTGTGCTGTTCTCGTCACCAAGATACATCAGCTTATGAAGAGACCTCGGTAAGGATTTTTAGTTTTTCATTGTGTTAAACGTTGAAGTGCTTGTAATTTCTAAACAAAAGAGGGTTTGTATTTGAAGGTCGCAAAACGACCAAGGATTTTGTATGGCCAATATATGGTGTTATTATAGTTAAAATTGGGAGTTAATTCTTTTGGATCTACGTAAAGACAATCTGGATGAGAGAGAGATATTTGTATATTAAAAATATTGAACTATAATTTAAAAATCAATCTAAATTATAAAATATGCAATGAATTACAGATAAAGAATGAATTACAAAATCAGAAATACCTAACTTGAAGTTTATTATCTTTTTTGTTTTCATGCGTTTATAAGAGTTAATAATAATAATTTTTCGTTGAAGTTATAAAATTACTGAAGAGATTGTACGTAATTAATGACGTTGGTATTAAAAATCGTTTTAAGATACATTAGTAGACTTAAATCACCTAGGTGAATTAAGCGACAGACGAAATCACCCAGGTGAATTAAGCGACGGACGAAAACTCACTCAAACTAACATATTTGACACAGATACATACAGGTAAACTCAGTCAAGTTATTTAAGGCAATTACAGAACTCAACACTGCACGACTATAGTTAATGCAACCACAATTGTCCCACTACTGGGCACAGGTGTCCTCTCAGGTATAGGTCAACTACCACACTAGCCATGTACAAATTGGTAGACTTCACACACCTTCGACAACATTATGCGGAACTAGCAAGGGCGTAGATGTCCTCGCAATATTTTCCTTCACAAAAACTAAGTTAAAATTCACTTGTAATACGCACATAACTTGAAAATTAGGAATGTGTGCAAGATTTGAACCCGGAACCTCTCGCTCGAGATATCAAGGATCAAAGAGGATATCATTACTGCACTCAAATTATATTATGTTATTCATAACAATTTATTGAATATAACTCATTACTGATATCAAATACCCAATTAAATACGTACCTACATATAAAAGGAAAATTATGTGGGTATTTAATTTTAAATGATTATTAGTACTGCGGTTTTGCCTCAGGAATGAAATTATATTCTAAGTATGTTTTATGGCACGTAGCTATAAGGGCAGACCTATTCATAGATTAATATTCCTACTACACACCAGGTGTACCTATATTTTCAGTAATGATTAGCTTTTCTCGCGCCTACGTCCACGTGGAACAGTTTTCAAACTACCCCCCTCGACTCCCATTATTTGAAAAATGTTCCAATTTTTATTTATTACAATTTTGTTTTTGTTCGCTGATGATAGATTTTCATATAAAGTTTGACAGCTTATTTTGACCTCTTCAGACCTTTCTTTGCGATAAAAAGTAGCCTATGGCCTTTCTCAAGTTCTAACACATTTTTCTTCAAAATCATATGAGTAGTTTAGGTGTGAAAGCATAACAGACAGATATAATTACTTTCGCATTAAATTATTAGTAAGGTTTTTACGGTAAAGTTTTGTATAAAAATTCACAAATGTATTCTTCTGTACGTATAGTACAAGAGAGGAAATAAGTAAAATATTTTAAATTTTTCGGGGTTCAGATAACTGGCAATAATTCATATGTTTTTATATTATATTTGTACTCAAGTGTTTAATTTTTAATTTAAGAACATACTTCTATTTTAAAATAGAGATATGATAATTATAGGAAAAGAGAATAAATAATTATAATTAAAAGTATTGGTGCAAAGTGGATACCGATTATTGAAGTATTTTAATAACCAGATGTATCTGGTTTATACCGAAAATACAGTTGATAATATCGTATGTGTGTTTACTATTCCCTATCTGGTTTAATGTGCTTGCGATTCGTTAAGATAACTAATAGAAGATTAAACTAAGAATAGGAATACTTTTGCACCATCTTGTGACGGCATGGCTGCTGGTACACTACACTACAAGTAATATTTTGTATTGTATTAGTAGGAATTTGGCATTGTTTTCAATAGATGTGCCGAGGAGTTTCTTTCGCCGTTTCTTCTCCTCTTTATTATGGCACCTTTTCGAAATGGTGGTAGATTCCAAAAAAATGACGTTCACAACTGTATTAAAAATTATTTTTGACTTGATTTTACTTTCAATTTTTGCCAACCCTGCCATAATAGGTGACAGTCGCCATGACGTCACAAAACGACACAAAAATATTCCTATTCAAAGTTTAATCTCGTAGTACTCCCCATGCATAATTCGTAAATAGAGGATAGTAAATTTTACCCAAATTTGGTCTATACTCAGTGCAAATTCGATCTGGAATTTTTACCATACAACATCATCATGTTTGTAACATATGTATACATGGTAACACTAGGGCAATGTTTCTATATTGTAAATGTACAGTATAATTTTGTAGATATAACTGATAAATGAGATTTTACGTTGAAAACGACGGTAGGCACAAAATGCCTATGTTTATGTAGATCTCTACAGTTCTTAGCTTTAAAGAAGTGAAATAAGAGAAAGTACCTAACATAATAGTGGCACACGGTTCTTAAGTTTTAAAATTAATTTTTATTAAATATAGAAATAGATAAAATAATAGTCTCACCTCATACTGAGAAGGCCTAGAGCATGCTCCACCACGCTGCTCCAATGCGAATTGGTGGAGGGGTTAGTGGCCAACCTAGGTGTCGAAAGTTTTATGCCATCCGAAGGCCTCCGACTTGGCTTAACGATTGCTATCTAACGACAACAACCGGGACCGATGACTTTACGTGCTCCCCGAAGCGCGGGAGCGTTCATGAAATTTTTGCCACTGGCGGTCACCCATTCTACTCAACGCGCCCACTGTTGCATATCTTTCGGTTACTATTGAAACAAGCCGCCAGGCTGAACGCTTAATTTCAATGATTAACCATAGATAAATAAGCCACGATTTCATGAAAACTGCTTAAAGATACCAGTACAATTGTTCAAACTATATTAACATCTGATATTTTGCATAGGTAAATAAATACGACTTTATACGCAAATTAATTCACTTTTCATTTTATTAAAAAATATTAGTATATAGTTAAATGCAAATAAAATAAAATTCGGTATTGTTATACTAATTCGTATGACAAAGAGATACTATATGTTCATTTTGTTGTATGGGAAGTTTAGGGTTCCATAGTTGCAATAAATTTTAATTGTCGTCGACATAGCAATAGTAGACTATCGGTTTCTTGGTCTCTCGAACGCGGGCCCTGGGTTCAGATCCTGCGTCTCACCATTAATTTTTTAAACGTTATGTGTATAACTTGCTTCGGTGAAGGAAAAAATCGTAAGAAAATCTGAATAAAAAATTATATATCTTATTTGTGAAGGCTTTTAAATAAAATATGAGTAAAACATTCAAAACAAACTTGTCTGTTAATCCTACTAATAAATACGCAAGTTGAGGATGGATGGATGTTTCTTACTTCTTCACGCAAAAACTACTGAACGGATCTGAATAAAATTTGGTATAGACATATAACAAATAGACTACATTTCATCAACATATACATATGAGTGACCGCTAGTAGCAAAAATTGTATTAGCGTTCTCGTGCTTCAGAGGGCACGTATAGCCGTTGGTCAAAATTTTTTGCATTAAATAGTTAAGCCATATCAGTGGCCTAGCTGCATAAAAGCTTCCGACACATGTGTTGATCATAAAGTACAGAGAGACCTGCTTAGTTGTGGGCTACCCTTGAGTTGATTCCAGACTCGCTTATACTGAATTAAACACTAAATATTTATATCGATATTGATTGATGAAGTGACATAACGGCCTATATATGTATGTATCCGCAATCATTCAGTTCAAAAGCCGTATTAAACATATAATTATTTATATTATCAATATCGGTTGTACACAACAATTGTTCTGTGAACGAGATAAACACGTTAGCTGCAGTATAAGAGATATTTTTAAATTACACATGTAATTGCCAACTACACGTCGATTTGTTATTAGATAACGCGAGGTTTTAAGATCTGTTTCTGCCAATATCCAAAGCTATTATAGTTGATAACTCTATTTTAATATTTCCACACATGCAAATATTTGCCATGCATGGATATACCCGCCTTTTGATATTGGGAGAGAGAAGGAACCCTGATTGGGACGGGCAAATCAGATGTACGGGGACCTTAAAATAACAATAACAAGAAACAAGGAAGCAGGGGACTCAGTTGGGGGGCCTGAGGACCCAAAAGGGGACAAGGGACCTTGGTGGAACCTTAGATTTTTCTGGAGTTAATGTCTGATACTTAACCTTATTTGTATGTAGATATGTGTGCATGTTTTGTAAACATCTGGATTACCATTAGCACCCCTCCTCTTTCGTAAGAGAGACATGGAAGCGCTACGTGCATTGCTGAAGAAAGGTAAAAGGCCCTGGTGCAAAAAATTAACTTAAGTTTTATCACCATAATATTTGGAAATAGGGAGAATTTTTCGCTTATTCAATTTATACTTTCTTGGTCAGATTGCGAGGGGCCCCGGAGCTTGGGGGCCTCGTGAACGATGCCGTCTAGCCCTCCGATACCGTCGCCACTGACTACACGATAGCAGTTCTTAAAAAAACCACTAAATAGGTGTTACTCTAAGCCCCAGTTTCCCGCGACAAGGTCATTGAACGCATTATTTCGTTGCCTTGCAAACAAACGTCATTAACTCGCCGTATTGCTTGCAAATTACAATGTATTCTACGTGATGTTGTGTTGATTGTTATATAGCAAATAATTTTAGACAGGGCAATGTATTTTGAACAATGTCATAACAACAATGCAATTTTATATAGCACTAACTGTACCCGGCGCACGGTGTTACGCATCAATTCATCAACCATGTGTTCGATCTATACAATTTAGGTACCAAAACCTTTTCCGTAGAATTTTGAACGAAGTTGCTAAAGACAACTGTGCTCTACCTCTTACCATTCCAGTGTCTATAAAGGACAAACAAACAAACTTTGATTTTCATACATATAGATTGATAAATAGTTTTTAATACATTTTAATACAAAAAAAGATGTGAAAACCATGAATAAAAAGTCAGTCATATTTATTTTATTTCACGGGAGCGACGTGCCCTCCGAAGCACGGAGGCACTCATTCTCACAATTCTCGCCCATAGTGGTCACCCTCCTATCAACAACGTCCGCTATTGCTGAACCGAGAAACTTGTAAATTTTGTATGGAAAATTCCAGATCGAATTTGCACCGAGTATAAGTGATTAAGCAAAGCATCAGTGGGCGCGGTCGGTAGAAGAGTGACCGCTTTTGCCGAGAATTTCATGAGCTTCCGTGTTTCGGAAGGCACGTCGCTTCCGGTAGATCTGGAATTTTTCCATACAAAATGAACAAGTTTGTACAGAAAAATTTTGATAAAATTTGCACCGAGTATAGAAATAATAGAAGTCCGCGAGCTAACACCGCTTTATGAATTGAATGATTTTATCTGGATTTTTATACATTAACTGACCGTAGACACGATAAAGAGTGTGGCAGCGTGTTTTAAATGTATCTATCTACAAGAGATTTTGTCTAAGGTTGAAATTCAACCGTAATTCAATTTAAAAATAAATTCTTATTGAGCGTACAGAAATTGTCAAACATTAGCGTGTGTCCAATGCATGGTAGTGTGTGTAATGAATTTGTTTTGTAATTCGATTTATTTACAATACATTGTTATATAAAATGGTAGCTTCCTGCTCTCGTTCTCCGTGGAACAGTATAACTGTGCTGAATTTCATAGTCTTCCGTCTGCTTAAATTTCAGAAAGTGGTACAAAGTTTTTGCTTCTGGTGTTAATATGCAGATAATCAAAATATAGCATACGTAGATAGATTCAGATATTTTGCAGATACCCCGAATCCGCACGACTTACAGCAAGTCGAGCATAAGATGTGAAGGAGCAAAAATTTACTATAAACTACCGCAAAATATAACTAACGTTACCAGCTTTACCACCTTCAAACGTTTACTGAAAGATTACGATTACTCAATAAAATCTAATAAATAATTTAAAAAAGCAAAATAATTACACAAAATCACTTATAATAAAAACTATATTCTCAATTTAAAAACTAAAAAAGATATAACACACTCACACACACACATACACGCACAAGCACATACACATTCGCGCACACACACACACATAAATATGCTCGTCTGGCAAATATACAAATGTGTATATATTTAATTGTGCTTGGTCGCCTTAATTGGTGATATTTTTTAACTGTAGTAAATTATTTACTTTAAGTTTCTCATTTTTATGGGAATTAAATTTCGTCTTGTGGGAAATAAATAATCTTTAAACCTAAAATGTTGTTGCAGGATCAAGAAACGTATTATAGTTAACAAGAACGTCACTCCGCTGACTGCGCGGCCGGACCAGTGTGAGATTACCATTGAAAACTGCTGCAACATGAATATTTGTGAGACGGTACGTTTAATTTTTTTTTTTACTACAACTCGTAACTGTCCCACTGCTGGGCTCGGGTCTATCACTATGTGAAGGGTGCCGAAGTTCACACTGAATACTTTGTCTGCACTCTTGCGGATTCGTCTAAGATATCTTGGAGATCTTTATAGGAAATTTTCTGTACAAGTTTCTTGTGATGTTTTCGTTCACGGAAGCAAGTTAATTTCTAATGACAATATAACTTTTTGATAATTAGAGGTGCTCGCAGAATTATCTTGTCGTCTCTTTGGAAAGAACAAGGATGAAAGGAAATCAATCAATTTATTAATTATTAACTTGATTTCGGTAATACGCTCGATTTATTAATTTACTAAAAATTTAAAATGCTTTTCCCGCTATTTGATATTTCCATGTTCAATAATGTTTGTCATAGAAAATGCTTTGTACATATGTACTCGGTGGAAATGCGATCTGGAATCTTTTTTAAACAAGCTTGTCGATTTTGTGTGGAAAAATTGCAGATCGAATTTGCACAGAGTATAGATATTATTTTATTTAATTCTCAAGTCCCAATAGCACAATGCGAATTTGTATTTTTATTATTATAATTTATGTATTTTTTGTATAATATATGTTTGTATCTTATAATCAAATAGTAATTATGTTCATCAACATTAATATGTTCACCGTCAAATTATCAATTTATCATCTTTCAAGGAACATTAATATTCTCAGTAACAGTAACATTTTTTTTCTGGTCTTCATTATTTTACAACCCATATTAATAACTACATTTAAGTATCCGTTTTTTCATTCATACACCTCTCTCTCTCATTTCTTAATTTTTCTCCTAATCTCCCACATTTTATAGAAAAATGTATTTCTTGATAAAAAAATGCTTATAGAGAATTTAAGTGTTTACTTTTAGGCGTCAATATATTTAATTATTTAAATTATTTACATTTAATAACTTGCTACGTATAAGTTATACATATATCTAATCTCGAAATATAAGAAAGTTTTGTATAAATAATAGATACAGTATAAACTCTTTTTAACATTATCCTTTATAACGATAAACTCCCTATAAAGTAGATGTGAGTACAACTTGGTTGGTTTACGTTAAAACCCACGTGTTGTTAATCTACTTCATACAACGATAACTCTTTATAACTAAAAAAATTTTCAGTCCCTTGAGTTTCGCTATAAAGAGTTTACATTGTAATTATATGCTCCGCTGTCCTATTTTATATCACTTTTATGAAAAAGTCGGAACAGATAAGGTGGAAGGTGCGATTTTAATGACATTTTATCTCACTGTGACTTGTTTACAGAATGCCACTTACCAGATAACTTATTATTGCTAACAGATATCGATACACTTATATTAACACAAATGTAAATAAAACGTGACTAGTTTTTTACTGTTATCGTTGATTCCGTGGTATTACGTAGAAGGTCATGGACTACTTATTATACTAGATCTTGAAACTATAAGCAATGTTTCTGACAAAACATTAGACCAATTGACCTTGTGTTTGGCAATGTGCCGATGGTTGGTTTCGCACTTCTTTACCCTTCTCGGCTTCGCTAAGTGAATATCTTTAATTCCCTAGCGAGCTGACCGGGCGTTTGACCACGCAGCTGCCTATTTTATATACAAGCACGCTCGTCAAGCGATTCGGTAGTCCTTTTGATTTCGACCCAGTTGCCGTGACCATGACCCATGAATCGGTCGAAATATCTGAATAATGATAAACAGATCGTGAGTACCCGTTTGCATTTAAAATGGATTGATTCCGCGACGATATTAGTAAAAAACGGTACCCCTTTATTGGCCTTAAATATATAGCCTATATTACATCCATCCATATCAATGATTATTAATTATTTAACCTATGTAACTCCGAAAAAATATAGCATTGCATTAATGAAAGAAACTTGGAAATATGTTCAGTAATTTTGGAATTTTTTCGTTACAAACGAATCAAAATAAAGATTATATCGTTATGTATAAGGAATATGTAATTTTAGTACATCAACGGTAATACGTGGAAATATGCCACAATGCTCAGTCACAAATAAGCTGTGTTCCAGGAACATAAGCGATGCATATGGTTTACGTATTATATTTTATCATTTATCAGTTATTTATTGCCGACTACAATCTATAATAATCTTTATTGAAGACTGTATTTGGACACACAACATTACAATGTTTAGCTGAGATAATAAAATTATAAAATCAATAAAATGCTTCAAACGAGTTTTTTCGGCGTCTTGATAAGCAGTTAAACTCATAAAAAGTCACGTATGTATTTAATGTCAGTAGAACATTTTTCTTTAAAAATGCCTTGGCTCAGCACATACAAAGAAACAACGAAACAAACTCTATTATATATGTATAGTGTGCCAGAGATACGAGAATAAGAGAATCCATTGTAAATACTCAATAAACCCATGCTTAAAAGGATGTACGTGCAAAAAAAGGAAGATAGTTTTTAACAAAGTTATAATAGATTCCTGGAATAAATAATAATAATTTTAAAAGCTATCGCATTATACTGAATGCGCAGAAGAATTCTATTGCTGGCTAAAGTATTTACTAATTACAAGGTAAAAATTACATTCAAGTTACACCATATCCTAATGAAAAGCATTTTTATTCATAATTATAATTAAGGTTATTTTCTTAACTTTACTTTTTTTATCACGACAACCACTCCCCTCAAATGTTTCCTGTAAATCGAATCAATTCAATTCATTGTTACTTCATGGCATTGGGGATCGCGTGATGAACCCAACATTTACATTAAATCAGATGTTAAGGGCAATACAATTAATAGCTGATGGCATTTTGATCATTATTAAATTGATAAGCTTCCAACTGCTTCAACGGAATCATCTCAACTCATTTCTATTCGACTTCCACAACCCATTGCTCACCACCGAGCATGTGTTTCTCACAACTGAAGAAGCCTAGAGCATACCACCACTCTGTTCCATTGTGGACTGGTGGTGGACTTAGTGGTAAAACTGCCAGTTTTTTTCAAACTACCCGAAGGGTTTCCACTAGGCCTAACTGACGTCTGATGATAACCGGGACCGACGATTTTACGTATCAAGATTTCATGATAATCTCACAATCCATGTTTCCACGAGTTTTCAAGCGATCACGTATTGTGGTATGAAAATAGAAGTTATATTTCTTCTATGTAGAATCTTGTGTTTCAGTCGGAAGAGAGCGAGCGTAATATAAATCCAATATCTTGGATATCTCTAAAAGGAAGTATCCTGAAAGTATTCGTGAGTATATCTGAGTTCAATGGGGTACTATTCATTGTATTCGTCCGGAAAGCGTGTCCATTTGGTGTCGTATGATATGTTTTTAGTGTAACGATAATAAAGTTGGGGATATAAATACGAATGGCTAACTACTGCTACGTCTGAAAAAACTGTAAAATTATTCCGTTAATTAATGCATTATTCTAAAGTTATTTCCAGTAAATTAATGAACCATATTAAAAATTAGCGCGTCAAACAGTTAATGTACAATATTATAATGAGTACGATAATTAGTGGTTTAATCTGCAGACGTAGCATTAGACATCTGTGTTTCATTACCATTCATTGTAATGTTGAAAAAACTGCTTTGGCCTACTATTGATACAATGGACGTAAAGAGCGCAGGGGGTCAAGTGCAGTTGACTTGTCGCCTTCGTATTACTTTCTTAGTATTCGTTAAGATGAACACTTGTATAGCCTCGTTAGTTTGTTAATTTTGGTACAATTGTGGTGAAAATTGTTTGTACTCGGTGCAAATTCGATCTAGAATTTTTGCTATTTTTGTATGGAAACTCAGTCTGGAATTTTTGCCATTTTTGTATGGAAAAAAATCCAGACTGAGTTTACGAGTATAAAATACAACATCATTAATTTCGATATAATTCTACAAATATGCTCTTGAAATTATGTCAGTGCAAACAACTTGGTGTGAAACACCACCGTGTGTCGATTTAGGACCAATTAATATTAAATATACGTATTTTAATAAAATGGGTACTCGTAGGTACAGTTCTTGTCTATGAAAAGAAAGACATAATTTTCATTTATTATCACGTGACAATTAATTATCACGTGGTGATTTCGTGGCGTACTATGAAGGATACATCTATCCATAACAGATGGTTCTAATACTAATCTTTAATTAATGTCATAACTAGTATGTATAAATAACAGTAATAGAAATTATAACACCAATACATTTAATTATACTCGGTGCATATTCGATCTGGAATTTTTCCCAAGCAAGACGATTTTGTAGAGTAAAAATTCCAGAACGAATTTGTACCCAGTATGGCTACGCAGTCAATATTGTCGTTTTATATTATTCTGAGATTCCAGATTTTTTATTTGTATTTATAGAATTTTATCCATGAATAAGCTAAGACAGTTTTAAACGTTTTGTGTTTTTGTTAACAGTATACCGTTTACCACACCAACTCGATCTTCGTGTCGATCTTAATATTATAACCAATATTGAAATTTAATAATGTACAATATAATTTTTTACACATCTGAACCACAAACACTTCGATGTGGTGGTGCGGGCTTGTCCGTAAAATCGAACTGAGAGAAATCGTCAATCTTGAAATTTATAAAAATATTCGTTGGTTGATCTAAAAGATATAAAGATACCATACATCCGGCAATTTAATATGATGTAAATACAATATATATTTCGAATTATTTTCAAGGTTAAACAGTAAAACAACTTTTAACATAATGTACTAAAGCATATCTTTAATATGTTTTTTACATATAATATTTACATCCTTAACATATAAATTATTACTGTAACTATATCCGGTTTCGTCACCTATACATCAATATCTAAATACGTTTTAATTAATGTAATAATAATATGTCGCGTGTATATTCCGTATAACGGTGATTGTTGTTTGACTAGACTAAGTAAGAAGGTTATACCCTACTGTACGCACATTGTTGAGTAACTCAATAAAAAAACCCATAAATTTATTTGAGTTAAACCCCCAAATACATAATTAAGTGCTATGACATTGACTTTAGCTATTTTGACAGCTGACAGGCCGGTTGGTCTAGTAGTTATTGAACCTGATTATTACACCGAAGGTCGTGGGTTCGATTCCCACCCAGGTTTTCTGTGATGACCTTGAAGTCTTGTTCTGTGTGTAAATATCTATATAAGTATGTATTTGTAAACTCAGTATGGAATTTTTGCCATTTTTGTATTGAAAAAATTCCAGACTGAGTTTAGGTACACTGAATATAGAACACAACATCATTAATTTCGATATAATTAATTTACACACGTATACTTCACGAACGTGAACTCAATATGTATAGAAATGATATTTAATGCGGTAAAACAAACAATTTTCTGCACCAAATGTTATTCCCATACATTTTGAAATAACGGGAAAGAATGACTTAGCTTACACGCTTACAAAATTCTGCATGACTTACATATGTATATGTGCCTTAATTAAGTGCAATAAAAGCATGTGATATATAGTATAGTGTTGATAAAAATTAAGAGGTTCCGCCGAGCGAGATTTTATGATTGGGGAATAAGCGGGCTCCATGGGTTTATAATTTGAATGCTTGCGGGGGATAAAACACCGACAGCGTGATGCAGGTCGCTCTGATCACATCACACGGTGATGACGTATGTTGCATGTCTATGTCGATCCACAATATGCATTTTACTACACATCCCTGACTGTAAACGCATAATTAAAACATCAAACACACTATAATGCAGTCCTGATCGCCATAGCAACCCACTGTCCCACTGCTGGGTTCGGGTCTTAACATACGATTAGCAGTGGCTATAGTCCGCCAAATTAGCCAAGTGCGTATTCAGAGTGCGCTTCATGAGAAACTCTCAGAAGTTCAGGTTTCCTCACGTTATTCTTCACCGAAGACAAATACTTTATTTTACTGAATCATTGTTTACGTCATTATATATATCTTATTCAGATAACTTGCACTAACGCAATATCATTTTAAACGAAGCAAAAAATGCTTACGTCTTTTAGTAATATCTGTATTTATTTACATCGACAAAAACAACGTAATAAACTGAGTGGTACTAAGATTAAAATCTGAATTTAATGCTTATTAAATGATATTGAATATCTATAATATTATTTGTAACATAAACATTAGTATAATCTATAATTTAAAACCTAAGTTAGAAATATTTTAAAGATGTAATGAGTAGGATTTTTCGCCGTTTCTTTTTCTTAATGAACCTTTCAGAAACGGCGATAGGTATAAAAAATAACGTTCATAAGTAGTACCTTCATAAAGACGGTTAGATTTTGAATTTTATTAATAAATTATTTTTGAAATTTTCAATTTTTTTTTGTTCCAGCCCTGCTTCGAACCGAGGAACACAATAAGACCGACACTGCTGGACTCAAAACCAGGCAAGGAAGAGAAGAGAAATCTTATTGCTAACATGGAGAACCAAGACGACCTGTATTAAACTACCCACATCCCGTGTAGACCTGAAGATTCTTCGCCAGGATTCTCCATGTTCTACACGGGTCGGTAGAGCTGCATATCCAAATATTTCCTTGCAAATGTACAGTCGCGCACAAAGACAAGTATATATTACTATTTTAGCATGATAAAAATCCCTGAAAAGGACTTAAGAATACAAAATTTCGGCTTTTTACATTATTCCAGGGCAGATTGGCACACTCATCAAGATTTAATTAAACCTAATGTTAAGATTTGTGAGACAAATATTGATGGCATGTCTAGCTTTCCACGTGCTTCGTTACATTGTATCGTAGTAGTATAGTATACTATTTTTGTGCGCTGTACTTGAGTGCAAATTGAGTCCAAAGGTTACTATTGTGATATTTGTATGTAGGGCCCGTTAAAGGATTACGTTAATCTGAGGGTCGGCGAGTGCATTCAGATAAGGCGATTGATAACTACGTCACGTTTTATACCCATACTTAAGACAGACATATTTACACTGTGTCAAATCATAAATTTAATATTTTAACCACTTTTTAAATATTTTGTCAGATTTCAAGTGTACAGACCAGTAGTTCTAAAATTAAATTTTATGATTATGGTTTTTGCACCTTTTTTTTGTATGTGACTGTAGCTCATCGCCTTTGTAAGTTACTTTAATCTGAGTGCAACGTAAGGTGTTAGGTAAGTTTCTTAAATGGATTTACGATGTACGACCGTACGACATTAGCGGTGCGGCCGTATATAATAAAGCACGGCCGTAATGAAGGTATAGCCATAGATATGGAGTTGTGGCTTTTTATGATTATGGACCCATATGATCTAGGATTTTAGAAGCAACTGTGTCTTTAAAAGTGTACTCGATGTGCGTTTTTGGGTATTTTAAAGGCTATGAAGAGGTTAATCCTGACCCTTCCTTGACCTGCCGCTATATTTGGCATCCGTGGTGCAGATGCAGTTGTTTCAGAAGTTAAAATTTATATAAGTAATGCTCCAGTCTGTTAAATGCGTACTGAACGAGCGATAATTCTGTAACAAACCAAACAGCTTAGTTCACTCTGAACCGTTACCTCTTAACCAAAATTACCTTATGGTCCAGTGGTTTGGACAAGGATCTAGAACAGCGGATTTGAGTTCCTCTCCTCCTTAGTAACGCCATCTAGTGCCATTGAAACTAAATGACAAATACAATGTGGGTTTGTCGGACTTCGTGGTCGTCGGGCCATATATTTAAATACACAATACTCGAATTCAAACAGGTAATTCGCACAAAGAAAATGTTACAAACTTAAGATAAAACCAATCTGACATTATTCTCTCTAATTGTAACTTTTTGAAGCCTAAACTACTGAACTGATTTTATTGAAACTTTAAGAAAGACGTAGGCTTACTTTTTTCGTGAAAAAATTTTGAGGGGGTTCAAATAGGGGATCAAAGTTCATTATCAAACATATAAACAGCATTTGGTACACATGCACTAGATGGTGTTGACTGTACGGTTGGTGAAGAGTTACCCACACGGACGAAGTCGTGAAAAAAGCTAGTTTCAAATAATCTCAACCTGGAATCAGCAGTGAGGTTATTGCCATTACAGAATTATCGATACTTCCGTTTTTTTACCACACGGTGCCTTTTTATCCTTGTAAGGACGTAGAAGGAACTTCGTCATGTAATTCAAACATTTTGATAGTCAACAAAAACTACAAAATGACTCGACGGTCCAACTTACGGCAAGATTAACAGATCTTGCATCATTGTTTTTGACTATCTGATTAATAAAACACGAGTTAAAATTCGGTTTATATCCCTGTGTTCGTTACAATTATAAGTTTTTTAGCGCGCGAGTGCCAAAGATTTTGCAAGGGGTCGATAAGTGTTACGTATTGGAGCCGGACCTGTACCTAATATTTTTTGTTTTGATGGTTTTTGATAACAATACGATTTTCATTATGACGGATGAAAGTTTGCGGCTTTCCGGAGTTTTAGGTACAAAATGGTCACTTGAGTGTTACGTAACATTTAGGGGGGAGGGGGTGGGGTTACGTTATATATTTTAACGCCTCCAAGCTTATTTTTTTTCTTAAAATAGCATTTATTTGTAACGACAATACTGATAGCATCAGTTTCATGACACCCCAGTTAGTTACCATAATGTACCGGTTTTGAGTTGAATGTACCGGTAAGTACCGTAATATAGTGGGTAAATGTCCCAAAATGTGCATACATCCTTAATAGAATTTTACGTAACGAGACTAAGATTTTATATTATATTGTGGATTTTCGTAATTATCAAGATATATTATGAATGATTTATTTAAAAAAACCTTATGTGATAATTTATTTTGTTAATTTCGAAACTTCGATTTAATATACTGAGCTGTTGTATTGCCTAAATTTTGTGTTGTTTAGTGACATTTTTCCTTATAAATGATAACATGTTTTTAAATGTTTAATAAATATGCAATATTAATTTTATTATCAACCTTATATCGATTGTAGGAAAGGAAACATTGTTTGGAACAGAGCACAAAACACAAAAGATATCAATGTGAAGGAAAAATTTTGTTATAATTTTGTTATAGAGAGATAATTTTACGAGCTGTTGGTTTGAATGGAAATAATACAGATTTTATTAATATTGGATGTTATAAAAACGATTTCTTTAAAAACTGATTAAATGATATAAAAAGAGGCCTCGAGACGGTAACTATTCTGACAATGATAAGTTTTGTTTTACCAATACAATTCAACTTAAGTTTTTATATTTTGATGAATCAGTTTTATAAATAATGCCAATCTTTTTGTGTGCACAGCCCTAATAGTTCCTTTGTTATAACAGCGGTCTCGGAATTATCTCTCAGATTTTGTTCCTTGATTTTGTTTGAATTTTATTTATTGCACTTCCATGTCATTGCTGTATCCTTAGTAGGTTTATGATTAGTACTGCAGTTTAAATATATTTCTGTTTTAAATTAATCTATTATAAACTCCATGTTCGGGCTAATACCTAATAAAATTTATTTGCTTAATTTTTCTTGCTGATTTTAAATGTTTGGGTTAAAATTAATAAGACGTACGTTGAATTTTATCTCTTTTCATATATATTTTCTACCACTATATTGACAATAACAGGAAGCAAATTCCGAGATATCACGTTACGTCCATAAAGATATCGTTGGCTTGAACCTCCACCAATCCGCAGTGGAGCAGCGTGTCGGAGTATGCTCTAGAACTCCTCTGTATGAGGAAAGACCGAACCTCAGTAGTGGCAGTTGAAGTCAAATATAGTTAAATTTCATAAAATTAGATACTATCAAAAGATTGTACAGCAAATGAGTTAATTAATAATTTATGGTTCATTAAAACTAATTTAAGGTGCAGTACTATTGGTAACCGATTAGCTTCGATCAAGAATATACTAGATGTCGCCTCTATATATATTATATGATAATAAATATTTATTGAATTATCAACGACCT
>DWJZ01000517.1:0-31433 GCA_018249125.1 Asbolis capucinus
CCCAAGCTCACGCTTAGTTTGGGTTCAGATGGCCGTGTGTGAGTAATCCAAAGATATTTATTTATTTATGACTCAAATGCTTCGGGTTTCGTAGTAACTTCATTAGGATGTAGAGCAACCACAGCCACAAGTTGGTCGGAGCAAGTAGATGTCAAAACAAGTTTGTCGCGGGAGTTGTCCGTCGTCTTCCAGCGGATATTATCTTTATGAGCCTCGCATTTTTCGTTACATTCGTCTACATGTTTGTCTTTTGACAAACAGTAGGCTTTTCTACTAGGGTATAGTGGGAAGACAAAACAAGTAACGATGGATGTTATTTTACTCTTAACATAACATAAATACTAATGTGACATTTGTCATAAATTGTGTACTTGTCACAATCAAGTTTCATAAGTATCTATTTTCATTAATATCTACTTTGTGCATTTTAATTAATATCACCATTTGGTAGTTAGGTTAGATTGTACATAGGTATAATATAAAATGTCATTAAATTTTTATTCGATAACATGTTTTTTTTTAATTTTAAATATGACTACCATTCCACCCGTGGTGGCGATGTAGCCTTCGAGTTCTTACAGGAATGTGTGAAGAAATCCTTTTTAATGTCTGCTTCTTACTAATATGTATGTTGACCTGTGTAACCATTAAGTGAAATATTTCAGCAAGTGAGATAAACGCGGAACGTACTTTTACTGTAATGGACGGTCGAAAGAAGATTACAATCAATTAAAATATATTGTGCAATAAATATATTATATCGACACTAAAATATACCGAGAATAGTTCTATTTATAATCAGATAGGTGGAGTGTTAATGTTCCGCGGACCGCCGCCGGCTGTAACACGCGCGCGCTCGTGCTGCGGTAAAAACAGCGCACGCGCCCGCGCAGGAATGTTCCATTAGCTGCGGCGCGGATGACGCGGGCGGCCAGTAATGTGCAATATACAAGGACTAGCACGCCGCCGGCCGGTGGAATCTCTACTATTGAGCAAAAACACGCCGACGACGGTGTCTCTAACGATGATGACCACGAGACATGTTATATTCGCCGAGCAACATTTTTGAGATGACTCGATTTATTTCTTCAACGTCAATATAGTATGGCGGCGGTCGAGACCGCAGCTGTGGCACGTGGCGAGTACGGTGAGACGGAAGTGACACTATTCTCAGAATTGGCTAATTAAAGGACAATTTCTAGTCTTAATGAAATGCGTTTACAATGACAGCCAGTCCAGCCAGACCTGGAGACGGAGTCCGTCCAGCATGCCGCCCCCGCTCGCCTCTACCGGCATGCTAGACTTGAGCCTCGGGCGGCAAATTTGTGGATCGATTTTTTCGGTAAATCTTCTGTGAAGTCTGCGTCACATTTAGTAAACAGACACTGCTCCTACCATATTGTTGGCTGGTAACAATAATTAATATTTAAATTATATTGCAGCGAGTGTTTAGACTACTTTACTAACAAGTTCCATCGTCCCGCGGTCCGCACGGGGCTCTGCTCAATGTCCATCAATGAAAAACCAAATATGCCACATACTTATTACAATAATTAATACACGAGCTTACACATACTCTATTTGAATACGTATAAAAAGTGGTCATGAAGGCCATGAAGGGAAAACCCATAAGTATTTTAAAAAACCAATCCAACGATATTCTACAAAACAGGCTTGACAAAATAATAATAATGTGATGATGCGGTGAGAAATATTTTTCAATATTTTAAGTCAACCATTGCCTAATAATAGCTTTTTAAAACTAAAGGTCTTAGCGATAGAGTGCGGACAGACGGACGGAAAATGACATGAGATACACGAAAAATATATTTGATCGTCACTAATAAACATATTAATCGCCGCGTTTACACCCCTCTTCGACGGCGATAATATACACCTACACACAATATGGACTCGAACAGACACACCTCGTTTACGATATTTATAATATGATTTGTGTAATGAGTTTTCATAATAACGAACAATTAAATTATTCGTAACTAAATACTGTACAGACACGATCATGTGTTTCTAATAAAATGAATCAATCTTATTCCCCATAATTTTTTGCTAAGTAAAGCACTCACTAACACAATGTCAAGACTGTTTCGTAGTCTCGCTCCACGCCAACAAACCAGATATCCTTTCTTACTGTCATCTCTGCCACACTCCAAAGACTGCAAAGATGTTATCTATATAGACTTCACTGAAGCATTTGACAAACAACACATTTTTTTAAATGGATATGAATCAGACAAGTTTTCCGCTCTATCCGGGGTTCCTCAAGGATCTCACATAGGTCCTCTATTCTTTAACATTTACATTAATGATGTAATATAAGGCTTCTACAATTCTAAACTTTTCCTTTTTGCAGATAATTTGAAAATTATGGATAGCTCTATAATCAATGCTCAACTTCAAGAAGATCGTGATCATTTTATTCAATGATGTGATGGATGGACTTAAAGTTGCATTAAACAAGATAGATTTAAACGATGAGAAATGCGTGACATTCGCTTTACTTGAAAAAAGAATAACATCCTTCAATAATGTTATTTAAAGAACAATATTGTTCCTAATAGTAATACAGTTAGCGTTACTAAGAAACTCAGCATCTTCTAAAAGTCCTTCCATAAAAATAAGGTGATTCAACTCATTAATTAGAAGTAGCTTTGAATACTGTAGGTCAATACAGAACCCTCTAGAACAGGTACAAAAACAATTTTTGTGGCATCAAAGTTTTCCACACAACCTACATAGGCAATAGTTTACCATCATACGATGATACACTTCAATTATTTAAATGAAGTTGTCAAAAGATCGCCGAGTAATGCTCGATGTTGTATTTCTGTACAAATTACTGAATGGAGTCTTAGATTGCCCCGATATTATCAAAATATTCAGTTGCAGGCACCACCGAAATTTCCGAGGGCATAAGTTATTCGCTTTTCTCGATAGGCCCTACTAAAACCGACTCGGTCACCACTCGATTTTAAACAATAATCTGGCAAAAAAAATGTAACTTAGACATGTTCGGTACATGTATGTGTTTCGTCCTTCAGGTCCATATTCTCCAGTTGTCCTGATCCAATAACTTATTTTAATCTATAATTTCATCTATCAATAGCAAAACTTTTTATGTTTCTTCTGTATTTCAAATTTAATTAGTTTCTAGAACAATAGATTTTAAGCTAAATATTATTATGCATGCTGTGGTAATCTGTAGTTGACACTACATTTAACTTTGAGTTACTTATTATTTTAACCAATTTACATACACATGTAAGTCTTGTTGATTTAAAAAATATATATATAAAACTTGACAATGATGTCATTCGTATATTAGACTTCACTAATGTATATTACAAGGGAGGCCTCGCTTCAACTCCGCAGCCTCACGCGGAGGAGCCAGCCAAGCTGATGCAGCCTGCTGACGGCCGACGACATTGTTAGCGCGTTGATGTCTTTTATATGAAACACACCACTGACTCTACAATTTTTGCTATAAAACTCAGCCAATGCCCCTGTTTACATAATAACAAATAGTATGCCGAAGATACTTGTTGCTGTGATAGTGTGGCGTTGAGTGTGATACAAGGATACACTACCCTGCATAGGCTTTCAAATTAGGCCTGCTCATTTGTGTTTTCTAGCAGATAAGGTTTACTTAATGATTTATTGATAACTTATAGGTTGCGTTATAATCATTTGTGGTAGTGGCCGTCCACAACTAATACTGAAGTTCTCTCATAAACTCTTGATGAACTCTAAATATGTTTTGCCGGTACCTCACAGCGAGTCGATATCGAATTGAAGCTACTGATCGATTTATTAACATATATGTATGTTTATATATTATCGATTTATTAACGTATAAAAATAATTCCGCCGCAATACAACCGAGTCCCCAGCTCTGCTCTCTTTATTAGTGAGCTGGAGTGACGTATAAATATGATCGGTGGTAGTGTACATACTTGTACCAATGAATAGACTTTGCTAATGTTATGATTGCGGAAGAAAGAAGATGTTTGACATCGAATCAGCACGGAGGCGGAGGAGCAGCCTAGTCGGTCTGGCTGTGGGCGGCCACGGTGAAACCAAGTCTTTGATGTATGTATGAGGAACATATGTATGTATTTTTTGTTATGATGTTAAAAATATTAGCCGCCAATATTACACTTGAATGCGTTCAAATAGAGAATGAATGAATGATTGTATGGATGTTAAGTATAGTTAGTTATGATGTATGGGGTTACGTAGTGAATTAAAACTTTAAAACCATTCCACGCGAATAGTCGTTTGATCTCAGCACCTTCTTTATTGGAAGATGTGGTCGGTGACGTTGGGCCGGTTGGCAAAGTTCACTAATGACGTCGACATGTAGGTGAAATTATTCATCCGCGAATGAAATACAAGAAAATAATAATAATTGTAATATCTGTACACCGGTTTAGTTTATAGAGATTCAGTGTTAGACAGAGCGGGGGCGCGGGCGGCGGCGCGGCGGGGGCGGCGGCGCAGAGGAAGGGCCGAATTTACCAGATACCTGAATCCCGCTCCCCCGCCCGCCGCCCGCGCCCCGCGCTCGCCCGCCGCCGCGCCGTTACCCGCTACAGCCTAATATGCACTTTTGCATAACATTCCCTACTTTATGAAAGACGCTCATTTGGTAACCTGTCCAGCTCCTCCGGCGGTCGCCGCAGCTCACTGCACCGAACCTCATACCGAGCACAGCGACTGTCCAGCGAGCTGGTCCCGCTAGCGTCACGATCTTAATAAAAAACTGTTAATTGTTAAACGGAGATGTCGAAGCGACCGGCCCTGTACACCAGCTGCCGGACTGTCGGAGGGCAGTCGCTGAATTTAACATTTGTGGCTAACTTTAACATTTGTGGATCCATGTCAGTGACAATAGTAATCATATCATCACGTAGAGTAGTCAGTGCGCGGCGGCGTGTGCGCAGCGTGTCCGCGGCGGGGGCTCGACCGGTCGGACTCCGTGAAGGCGAGGCGCGGTGTTTACACGTGAAAAGGTAGAGCTTTCGACAATCGAGTGCAACACAAAAAGTAATAAACCATCACAATCTCGTCCTCGGCGTCCGCGCAGCGCGGGGGGGGGAGAGGGGCGCCGCACGGCCGGCGGGGGGGACGCTCACCTTGCAGCTTCTTCTCCGTCTCCCAGAATTTTTGTAGCTCAGTGAAGTACTTGTCGAGAATGAACACCTTGGAGAGGCCGAGCGTGGCCATGGCGGGCGGCGCGCTCGCATCACACTCCGCGGCCGCGCCGCTCCCAGCCGATAGCGGCAACCACTCGCGCGCACGTCTCGTCGCGAACTGCCGCCGCCGCCGCTCCCCCGCGCCCCGCACGCCGCACCCCGCACCCCGCACCCCTGCACGCCGCACGACTCAACAGCCTTCCGCTAATTCCTACTTTTGGATTATCCAGATCATATCTGGATACAGAGTCTTAACAATGAGAAACATACTTGTACGTGACAGAAATAACTCAAGATTTCAGTTACAGTGTTCGATGTGGATAAAAACAGCATTTGAAAGATAGACGCTGCACCTGGGCTAGCGGCCGAGTCATTTCAAAAGAATGTGGCTGCCGGATGGCAGAAATTTGGAAACACCTAATAGGATATAGAATAGGGGGCATGGGCCTGCATCGATCGGGCCGGGGGGCTGCTGCGGCGGGCTCCGGCGGCGGCCACAGACCATTAGGCCGACGCTAAAGGTTCATTTCATGCGTTTAAATGGATAATATACGCCGCGGCAGGTGAGACGGAGGCTGCGCGGGCGCGGAGCGCGGGGAGCAGCGTGCGGGGCGCGGGGGGTGGGGGAACTGGTTTGTTTATTTGTAAGGTCGCGCGCGGCCCGCCCCGGTCCCCGCCCCGACCCCGGCGCCTTCCGATTTTGATCTGAGTTGGAATGCATTAGCCAACCCCCTGGAAGCGCATAGTGCTAGTGCATCGAGTCCGTATCAGCACCACGGTGGCCCATGCTACCTCGCGCCAGCATCACGCGACGGTACCGGGAATGCCGCTCGTCATGGCTAAAAGATATTTCGTTGGAACAGTTAATAAATGAACCAGTTTGCGCCCACACCACACGACACTTGCTCACACCGTACGTCCCTTGCTCACACCACACGGCACTTGCTCACACCACACGGCACTTGCTCACACCACACGGCACTTGCTCACACTACACGACTCTTGCTCACACCGTACGTCCCTTGTTCACACCACATGATATTTGCTCACACCACACGGCACTTGCTCACACTACACAACACTTGCTCACACCGTACGACCCTTGCTCACACCACACTACATTTGCTCACACCACACGGCACTTGCTCACACTACACGAAACTTGCTCACACCGTACGTCCCGTGCTCACACCACACTACACTTGCCCACCCCACACAGCACTTGCTCACACTACACGAAACTTGCTCACACCGTACGTCCCTTGCTCACACCACACGATATTTGCTCACACCACACGGCACTTGCTCCCACTACACGACTCTTGCTCACACCGTACGTCCCTTGCTCACACCACACGACCCTAGCTCACACCATGCACACAGCTCTACTTTTCAAAATTCATATTTCTCTCGTTTCTTCTTAAGTAGGTACCTAATATTCCTATAAGAATCATGATGAAATAAAAAAAAATATAGTTTCAGTGGTTTTTAAGAACATATGTACATTATATTGTCACATTCGTGTGTAGAACTAACACGTTGGAATCGAGGAAATGAACCTACACTGGAGACTGTTTTACAATATGGGTTAACATATTAATACCAAAAATGTTTTCACAACTTTAGAGGGACGGCGCAAAATATTACCTTTTTATTTCAGTAAATGTACAGAATACACGTAATCTCCACCTTTGTTAAAATAAACTTTTGGCCAAATTAGGAGCTAAAATGTTATTAAACTTATCTCAAGAAGCAATCAAGCGGGATATTCCTGACACAGATACGTCATATAAGGAAAACTGAGAGCGACGGAGTGAATCAGCGCGGCATTGCAGCGGCTCCACGGCGCGGCACGGCACGACGCGGCACGACGCGATACCGCACGGCACGGCATGGCACGTGATATCCTTAATATATATGATAAAATTGCTGTCGGTGGAAGATAAAAAAAACACTTTTACTTTAAATAAATTATTTTTCGACTGCAATCCCATGCGTCAAAAGTGGGGGTACTGATGATAGATCTGCTCACGTAGAGCGCATTGAGAGTGAGTTCCCGCCGTGCGAAGACTCGATGGATGAAAGAAGGGGCAAAATCGTGTAATTCTTGCGTAAAACTCTTTCCGTAAAATACTGTTAGCTTGGCTACTCTGGCGTAGTACAGGTGAGGCAGGTCGCGGCGGCTAGCTGCCAGCGTCGTCCGTGCTCGTGGTACGTGGCCTATCGCAAACCGGATCCCGAAAAACAAAAGAAATAGCTTTTATTCCGGCGACGTCGACGACTACAATATTACTTACACATCCTACTACTGCGTCCATTCCTCCATCAATCCGCACTGGAGCAGCGTGGTCTTGTTTGAGGGTAGGGTGAATGCCTACATATTTATCACGGTAAGAAAGTTAAAAACATAAACTTCATCATTTCTTATAAAATAATGTTACAATCCCACTCCGAAAGCAGTTGAGATTTGGAAAAGTGTAAAAACTCAAATAAATATATTTTTCCACCGAACGAGCCGGCGCACGGCGGGTATCCCCCCTTCGTCTTAATCATACCGCCAACACGAACGACGCGCTTTACCACGTCTTTTAGCAACCGTACCGCGAAGGATTGGAGTAAATAAATATCTTTGGACTCACACACGGCCATCTGACCCCAAACTAAGCGTTAACTTGTGCTATGGTGATCAGATAACTGATAAACATACATATATACTTTTAAATACATACTTTAATAGATATATCTATTACACACCCAGAAACATAGAACAAACATTCCTGCTCATCATAGAAAAGTTTGACCTGGGTGGGATTCGAACCCACGACTACCGGTGTAGTAGTCAGGTTCATTAACCACTAGACCAACCGGCCTGTCAGTTGCCCACGTCGGTGTTCCCGTTCGATTACAATGTAAATGTCTTAAAGTTAAAAGTGAATAGGCTTCTACTGAGTTAGTGCGCTTTACCATCGAAGATGGCGCTTACCATCGATATTTTTTTTTTATTAAGGTCTAATATTTTTCTTGCGACCAACATTGGTTAATGTACCCGGCCCACGTCGCTCTACATCAATTTCGCAATCTCACTTCAAATGGAAGTGGTAGGACTCATTTATTTAACTTCACGTTTTTAAATTTAGCTTTACTTTATTGAATTCCCATTATTATAATTCGAGTCTTGACGTTAAAATACGTTGACGTTAAAATATTGACGTTAATCACATCATTTAAATATCATAAACAAAATATTTTTCCGAGAATGTTACGATCAACGGCTTTAAGCTGAAAAAGTTTCAGTAGAATTTTAGTTTAACATAAATTATAACATTATATAAATATCTTCCGGACGCGCTCCCTGCTCAGCGACTCCACAGCATCGTCAAATACAATAACACAATACAAACAAATATCTTTATAGACACTCCTTTATTTTAGTTCCGTAATCTCTCAGTACAGTGTGGATAGCGTCATCTGTGTTACAGAACGTAATCGACTGTTGTTATCAATGTACTGTACGTCGAGTGTCGAGTGTCGCCATCTGTTTACATGCGCGGGAACCGCCATTAGTACAGCCCCTGCATGTTCCGCCAACGACCGCTAGAGTGCACTAGAGGCCAGGAACTGCTTCAATATGTCTCCATAAATTGACCTTTTAGAGTCACGTTCAACATACGAATTTTTTAAAGCAGTACATTATATTACATGCTGTGAGATTTCAATATAAACAATGTATTATTTCATTAAAAAAATATTATAAGGAGGTTTTGTTCATTTGTTAGTAACGGATGAACTAAAAATTACTAAACCTATTTCAAAAAAACTTTTCCCCAATACATACAATCGAATGTTTGGAATGACATGGACTTCATTAAATTTCCCTAAAATAATAAGGGTTTTTCTTAGTAATTGGTTTTTCTGAATCGAAGCCGAGGCAGTTCCTGGTAATTATAACAGTAATGAGAAGATTTACTTTCACGGTTTTTACGAGTGAGAGCTTATTGCAGTGGATGTATAGGACGCAAGTTGCACGACGCAGAACTGAAATAATAGAACAGAAAACATTCTAAACGTAGAACGTACACTGAAAACATTCCTTATCTCGCTTGTCACCAATCCTATTAATTTTCAATAAATTCGATTAATGTTCATTCTGAATTTAATTATTGTTAAAAGCTACTCTGTGTCATCGCAGAACTGATACCATTTTAATTTGAAGAAGGTAATCTTAGTTATTACTCGTCAGTCATACGGCACGAGCGGCCGAGTGGCCGACATCCGATGTCACACAAGTATAGAGGAGATGTCAACTCGGCGACGGCGTGGCGAGCGAGGGGGTGGGGGCGGAGAGGCGGGGGGGAGGGCTGGACTTGGGCTGCAGATTAGCGCCTCTAATTACAGTTTATGTCGAATGGTGCCTTATCAGGGAACGGCTCCCGTGGTGCCGTCGCACTACTACACGTGCCTACCTTACAACTACATTTATAATTGCCTCAATGTTTATATGTGTGATGATACTAATGACGATAAAAGAGTCCACAATGTAACCAGGTTGAGTCCCTCTCACTTCAACAGTGGTCTCTGAGATGTCTCTTGTTAACACCATCCCTTTATATTCGCCCCTTATATATATATATCCCTTTACATACTTCACACCTCTTGGAAACATCTGCAAGAGCAAAGATAGTATTTGGCCACTTATACGCTTCTAAGTCTAGAAATACTTCTTCCTGACAGAAACAGCCGCACAAAATATAAAAAAGCCTCATGGAGACACATGTAGAAGCCGACATAGTTAATTAGAAAGAAAAAAAGATATTTATTTAATTAAATAACGAACCTCACTGATGGTATGGCGTTACTTAAACACCGAAGATATTACTGAAAGAAAAGAGAACTCGCTGGTGATGATCCGTTTCAATTTTAAACTTATTTTTAGTGATTATCGGAATTGTGGCCATATTTTGTCATCACAGTAGGTGTGTTTTATTATCGGTACGACGAGCAAAGATGTATTTGCCGTGCGCCGGCGAGCACCGGCCGCGGTGTGGAGATACGCCATCGCCGTCAGCGGGGCGTGCATCAGTTAGGCTAGGACCCGCTACACACACTGCCACACAGCCTGCTAGGCAGCAGACAGCCCGTCTTACATATTCTGCTGTCCAAACATACAGCGGACGTATAAGAAGCGAGAAGCGTCCGAATAATGCACTGTGATTGGTCTTTAAACTTGCACCCTATCCTATAAGTCCCAACGATTGGTCATAATATAATGCGCACGGCTTAGTTTCTAGTTAATGTTCAACGTTTTTTTAAACAGTTCGCCCCAGACGCAACGCTTGCGCGATGTCGCGTGACGCCGGTCCGACGCCCGCCCGACGTCGCCCGGTTCCCGGCGCACGTTGTGAGGCGCGCCGTCATGCAATATGCATGTGCCGTCCTCGCCCTGCGCTATTTGTCTTTACGTAATAGCGACCAGACTTCCCGTTGCACCGGTCGACTTGACTCCAACAAAGTAACAAACGTATTACCAGCTACTCGTTACGAGATCGCTATCTTCGTTCGGGTCTCGAGGACTTCTCGACGACAAGGAGAGATACCTCCCCTGCAGTGGAACCCTTTTGCTTCAAGCTAATCGAGGCTAATTTATTGTACTATGGTTTGTATTATTTAACAAATAAAGTATCACTAACAATACCGTTTCACACGTAATTCTGACGTCATAGACAACGGCACACAGATTAGGTACAGCCTATCGGACGTCACCCATCGACGGTACCATGCCGGATATCAGGTCTACGAAGAAAACCTGTACGGATTGTATGCTTTTATTGTAGGAAGAGAGCTATTTCATTAATTTCTAAGGAAATCACAGTAACACGACTTTGCTGCAGCATTTAATTGGCGGGAGAGAGATGGAGATACAGAAAACTCATAAAAACATTTAAAATGTTACAGATTACTTACTAGAAATACTGTTATATAACACATTATTTGATTATATTGTTAAGCGACATAAACCCAAAGGCCAGGCCTATTTTCAACTATCTCCATTTTTTGCAAAATTATAACGCAACTGAATCATTATAATGCTGCCATTTAGGACTTCCTGTCCAACTTAAGTCCTAACCAGCCAGCAGCGGTGACATTCAATCCGAAGACAAGACTGTTCACACTGTGGGGGGTGGGAATGCTAACGAACAACATTCAACTCAACTGTACTGAAGCCAACAGGTGTGTTCGACAGCCCCACGCTAAATATCAATTATTTCCTCAAGATTAGGATTTAATCAAAAATGTATGTATAATCCACGAACTGGGTGATATTTTAATACAAGAAAGAATATCAACGTTATTCACAGACTAACATTTAAAAAAATCTAAAATATGTAAAATAAATGTCAGTGTGAAAACATATGGTGAAAACGTATCTTGGAGCGGATTTTGTTTCAAATACAGTAACGAAATAAAAAGATACAAAGCGCCCATCACCAGCCGTCAGCTGTCAGATGTCAGCTGTCAGCGGGGGCTCGACCACAATCCATTTTACCACAGGACAGAGGACACAAGCTTACTGAGCTGCGCAACGCCACGCTTCATACTGTCAGTAACAGGAAAAACTTCAAATAAAAAAATATCAGTTCGACTGGAGTCTATAGCATGCATTTAATTATGATTATTATTAGAAATTTCTGATTTATACAGACGCACAACTACTCCCCACATCGTGGGAAACCACGGTGTGTAAACTTTGCAACCAAAAAAAAAATGAAAGAAAAGTTTATTTCACCTATTTTAAATCTTTATTTTTACAATATGACCAAAGCTTAAAATAAATACAATTTGCATTCAGAATCAATAAATTCGTCAGCGTGATCTCTGTCAGTTCACATTAGAGCTCATCAATAAGTCGTCTTATAATTCAGTAAATAGACAAGTGTGTAGTAGGAGAAATAAATGTCTTCGGACCTAATTCACCTACATAACGTTCGATTGCAGAAACATAAGTACGCATTATCATGCAATAAATACTGCAATATTTTCAACAATAAAAGGGAGTATGAAATCAAATCTCGTCCGCATCATTCGTGTTCCCTCATACTCGCCACCGTAACTTCGCATGTTGCTTGGTCACACCCTGAACATGCACACCATCATATCAGGTGACCACAACAAGTGTAAAGAAATATTAATTGCTACGAACCAGTGTCCAGCATGGCTAGCCGCTCCAGCGCGGTCTAGCCGCCAGCCGCCCCACGCCTCACGCCTCACCCAGCGCTATGTGTGGAAACGTGAGACACGTCGTGCTCCGGCAATGTCGATAACGAAATATAAATCTTTCAGCGTCAATTGTAACATTACTAACTGTATGAACATTTAAAAAATGATAAATTTAGTAAATAGTCACCGGTGCCGCGCAGCCCACGCGCCTCCACTGTGATGTACCGCTGACACGGCCGACGGTCTCGATCCAATCACTCATAGCAATAATTAATCCGTGAACCGTGACCACACGCACGAGACTGGTCACGGCCACGGCTGCCAAACTAAATATGGTTCTGTACTTCATATTTCAGTTTCAAATGTGAGAGATTTTATGACCGTAAATATATAATAGACAGTGAGCTGCTGAGACGGCCCGCGCAGCCGCCGGTTAACTTTCAAGTTAGTTGTCATCACTTACTAGTTCTCGCTGTGCTTGGCCCGCCGCGGAATGGCTCACGCGGGCCGGAGACTAAGAACACTTGGCAAATAAATTTTATAATATTTATTTCCGAGAGCGTCCGGTCGGCGTCGTCGCGTGCATCGTTATCTGTTCGCAAAGAATATTAATGCACTCGAATGCAGTAGGCGCTTGCAAAATAAAAGAAGGCGGCTCTCGTCACGAGCCTGGCTCGTAATTAGACAAAATGAGTTTTGGTCCGAGCGCGCCGCACTCTCCTGGGATAACACGGGCCCTTCGTAAACACTTCACCGACCGCGAATGAGAGTAAGTGTGTGATGCACTGTCTCGCATTGATAAGACTTAATGCTTTAACTTTTATCGTACTATATTTTCCTGTGACAATACAAACTGAAGTTTGTTTTAACACTTGTACTGCACCATTCACATTACTTTCCTGTGGTTCTCAATGCTCCATTATTCTATTTCTCGATCTCAGTTCTCAATATCAATTAAAATATGGCACAACATTTATAGAACTTCCCAGTATTTTCATCTTTTTTTTACCATAAATAAGTTAGCATTTGCCTACGATCCTACCTGATGGTCCTACGATGATAACTCGTTGTTTCTTCTTAGTGTCATCTAGTGGCACCAATACTAATAAATTTGTAATCAGAATAAGGAACTCGTAATAATTCATTATTTAAACTATGTTTGAACAGTACGATATGGACGTTTACACGCCCAAAATATATATCGCTATATTTATGTAAAGTTACCCGAGAGTGAAAATAAAAAAACACTGTGCTATTTGTACATGTACACACATGTTTAATCTATAGTATTTATCAAGAGTACCCTCGTCCATAGCTGACGCAGAGGATAATGAATTATGTATCACAATGTTTACAAATAACTGAAGGAGCACAAGGGCCGCGCCAGCAGTCTATTATTAGCAGAGAAAACACCGAGACTAGCGCGAGACGTGTCGGCGCACCAAGGGAAGATCATAAAGTGACGCTGACGGACACATACGAGTACAACATACAAACAGCCGTCGGGTACTGTTATCATGTGTAACGTTCCCACGAACATTTATTTAATGGCTAGTTTTCACCAGCACCAACGACGACGACGCCGCGCAACATTCGCAACTTGGAAGGTGACATCATTTAACAAAACTGATACACATTTTAGTGAAGGCTCCTGAACTAAACACAAAAAGTATTCCAGCTCACGTCGAGTCGCTTCTCCCTCACGACCTGTCCACAGTGTACTACACTAATTCTTCTCGTTGCTCTTGTTTCGTCGTGCATTTACACATAATACTGTATTAATGTATCTATTAAATTGTTACAAGATGTTACCACAAAATTCGTGCAGATTTTTTTTCGAATCACTATGCTTAATACAATCAGCAAATATAAATACAACTCGTAATACAGGAGTGCGGCTCTCTCGCCATAGATTAACAACGCAACCGCTCCGAGGAGCGGCCACACAGCCAGCTTCAGACTCCACGCTATCTTCTTAGTCGTGTTGATCAATTTCATTCATCATTCAATTTTAAAGCCGCACAAATAGGTAAAGATTTAACGTGTAAGGACAACATCGGCAGGCCTATTATGTCTCTTGCAATCGATTAGCAATTATGTAAATTTTGCAATAATTGTTCTTAGATCGCAAATTCTTATTACGTATTAGCAACGACGATCGTGATTTTTATTCCGTATTAGAGCTAATTTCACGACAAAAAGTGAATAGTAGCAACCGGCGAGCTTTGTGCAAGCAATCACGTATTAAAATACAATGTTTTCGCCATATAACGATAGTGTATGTAATTGTTGCTGATCGTTTGCTGTTTGCTCGCAGTTTGAAGATTTTGGCTAATAGCTAATACAGGTATACTATTTAATACTAAATACTACTGACAACACTAAACTGGACTTTGTGTGAGATTGTAACATTTACTGTGTAGCCCACGACCCTAATAACAATACAGTGTATCCTATATATGTAATGTAATGTATATATTTAGTGAATCCTTTATTATAATGATTAAAGTAGGTATCTGTCTGTCTACGAATAATAATACAATAATAATTAAATAATGAAACACAACGAATAAAAGTTAATCGCAGTGCGATATAGAAGTCCACAAAAACAATAAAATAGTAATTATGTAAATGAACGTTGATAACTTACTGGTGCGTCTGCCGCCGCGCTCCCGGCGCTCCCCCCCGCGCCGCCGCCCGCCGCCCGTGCCCGCCGCTCTGTGGGACAAGCTGCACTTTTAGGACCCGACCAGTATATACTCCATCTGTGTATAAACTATGTAATGAGGCACATACCGAGGTGCGGGCGCGGCGGGCGCGCACTCCCGCTCGCGGTACGCGCAGAAGAAGTCCGGCCGCACGCGGTGCGCGCGCAGCAGTGCCGCCAGCGGAGCCCGCGCCGGCTCGTACTGCTGGTCCGGCAGCAGCATGGCGCCGGCATCGCTCGCCCACCTGCGCCGCCACACATACACCGTTACTGTTCACCTCGCTGATGACGACGCGTTGAATACACGAGTAAACTTATATTAAATTCAATGGTTGCATTCGCCCGGCCCTAATTCGGTGTGCACAGTGCTCGAAGGTAGCGTGGAGGCGAGGAGGACAGGCCCCTCCGACTCGAGACCACCGCCGATAACGGTATCGACGAGGGCAGGTCGGGCGCGACCCGCTCCGCGTCATTAGGGGCGATGAGTGTGCACAAACGTCACACAGTTGGTGTGTCGGGCCCGGGCCCGCGTGACGAGACCGCAGACGACGGAATGTTGCGCGTAGCTTTTTGCGACAATTCGGCGCAACTTTGCTATACCGGTCCGCGATCAGTCGTGGAGATGTGTTCGCATCGAGCGTCTCTTTTATTCCAGGATACTTCAAATATATTTTCGAATATAAAGTGCCAAATTGGAATTAAGTCGAAAAGATTTTAGAGCGATTTTTTATGATTTTAAAAGTTCTCTCTCCGCGCAAGACTGTGCAGCTCGTCTTCAAAATGATTTTGGGAGAGAACACCTTGTTTGACCACCGTGGGACGATGGTTTGCTGAATTTGTGAGAGGTCGGGTTTCCTTACATGACGAATTTCGTGAAGGGCGGCCTTCAACTGCCGTCAACGAAAATAAAGTGGCTACTGTTAAGCGGCTATTTGAAGAAAACCCGCGGATTACCTATGAGACAATTCGAGGGCTATTGGGGATTGGTATGAGCCAAATTCAGAATTTACACAAAGAATTAAAAGTTCGGAAAATTTAATGTCTTTAGATCCCTCATGAACTGACAGCGGAGCAGAAGCGGGCTCACAGATGCTACTGAAGTACGACTACGGACGTTCTAATGCTGTGAAACCTGGATTTATTGTTTTGAACCCAAGAAGAAGAAATCAATCTTGTGAATGGGTGTTCGAAAATGAGAACAGGCCAATAAAAGTGAGGCAGATATGTACGAGAAACGTTGGTAAAAAAATGACCGTATTTTTCTTCTCAGCCACGGGTCCCATCTGTACAATTCCACTTGAAGATCAAAAGAGTTTTAACGCCGAGTGGTATTCTAGTATTTGTTTACCCAGGGTGTTACAAAAAGTTTGCGAAAGACGACCAAAAAGCCGCATTCTCCTACATCATGACAACGCTTCTTCACACACGGCCAACAAAACAAAGTCGTTACCCATCCTGCACATAGCCCCGACCTAGCAGCCTGTGATTTCTGTATTTTCCCCAAAATCAAAGATTACATGAGAGGTTTCACTTTTACCAACTCCGAAGAGGCAGTGATAGCGTTCAATCAGCACGTAGATAGATCTGTGGCCCTTCTGTTTTAAAAAATGGTTCGATCGCATAAAAAAATGTTTAAAATGCAAAGGAGAGTATTTTAAAAAGCAATAAAATATAATTAGTGGATAAAACTATGAAACTTTGTATTGAAGCACTTGATAAGAAAGTAATAAATATTAGTATCTGGAAGCAGCACCAGTGCGGAGCGAGCCGTATCCCGCACGAGCGTGTCGCGGCCAGGGCCTTGTTCATTATTCATACATATGTTTCTTTGTCTGAGTACTGATACATTTGAAAAAAAGAGATATTATCAGAAGGTAAAGCTTAGTACTGATGTAACGCAATAAACAAATCTCTCATATTAACATCATCAGGATAGTTTTGGGTTTGGCTTTTTTGTTACACCTTTATGTACTATGCCTTGAGGTCGTGTTAGCGTTAAAAATATTCTACTTCCTATCTTCAAAACGAAAACATCAAAATAAACGTAAACGCCCGGTCTTTTAGCTTATTGAATTGGCTTATTTTGGCTTTGAAAAGTTCAACTGAATATACATCAAGATTCTGCTAGACATGTCGGAGCCTTATTTGATCTCATTCTAAAATATGTCGTCCCCCGAGTCATAGTAGGTAGACAGTAGTAAGCGTTGGTAATTGTTCCAGAATTCGTGTGTAAATAATGTCCCTCGATTATAATAAGGTAAATAAGCGACTGACTATTTGCTCGTGTAGAATGTATTTACTTGCATCAAGTTGCGAGTAGCGCATTGACTAATACAATTGGATCCGCGGTCCGGCTGCACGCAGGCGGTACGTGGCTGACTGGCGGCTGGCGGCGGGCGGCGGCCGGCTGGTGGCCGGCGGCGGCTGGCGGCGGCTGGCGGCTGATATCAGTTCGATCAGGTGTCAGGCGGTATCACACGCGCGACCACACCGCGGGATCGTTCACACCGCCTCACTCCGCGCGACAATGTGCGCGCTTTCTCAGATGACAGTAGACGTGTTTGGAAAGCGATATGTCACTATCACCAGTGTAGTGACATGCCTCTCTGTGCCTCCCACCCGAGAATTACACGTATGTTCAATATTTCCCATAATCGCAGCTTATCTGTTGATACTAGATTCTGTAACGATATGTATTATGTTAGACCGACGATCGTTCTTAATCATGAGCTTTTGCCCAGATACAGGCGAAAAATGTTACGCAGTACGTACGTAAACAGCACTGGTTTAGCAAAAGCACAGCAAAGGTTGTTTTCTTTTCTGTACATAAAGGGGTTTTCAAAATTTCAGAATAGCAAATTTAAATGATTCATACTTTCGTCACTATCTAAGAGCATCTGGTCGTCAGGCGGGCCGGGTGGAGCCGGGTGTAGCCCGCTAGCCCCCGGCCGGCGAGCAGCCAGTCCCCAATATGTCGCCCTCGTCCACAGTACTTAAGGTTGACGCTCTAATTGTGGAGATTTACTTTTATACTGGACTCTGCCTAAATTTTTAACCAAATTGATTTTATTTACTTTTTACGTAATAAGTCTTTGTAGTTTATATTAATTTACTGTCGTCGCTCTCACTGTGCAGAGCGGCAAAAACTAAGTTGTGGTCCGCTCCTCCGAAATCGTGTTTTCATCAAACTTCTGGCTCGGGAGCTCCAAGAAAGCCGTTCTGCCCATGTTTGGTCGCCGCCGCAGCTCGGCCGCGAGCGCGTGCGCTAGCTTTTTGTATGCGTGTGCGTGTGTTGGACTGCTGGAACTGTTATATAAAAAAACTTAACGTAAATACTATTACAAACGTTTTCATCGTTTCTACCTGTGATCTTGTGTCTTGAGAATCTCCATTCTAGTGGCCGCGGAATGAAGAAATTTGTCTCTTTAATTTCTTCAATCCTTAGCCTTTTTTTTTCAAGTCTTTCGGGTTATCGTACAAACCAAACTATATTTCAATTTATGAATCTGATTTGTATGACGTTTACGATTTATGTCTGGAGTCCAAAAGTAATTGCAATTTAATCTGTGTAGGGGCAATATTTAAATCGGTCGTAAATGAATTGTCAATCTGGCAGATTATCACACGAATGCTAGATGCTAGTCCGATATCAATTCTGCTGAACGGAAAACAACAAATGTGTTCGTAATACTTATTTATATTGTCTACAATATTAGTTATTTTCAGACGGCCGAGTACTGATCGCAACCCTCGTGACGCACGCCGGGCGCTAATGTGGCGAGCGAGTCTAATAAATTGCAATTATACGCACACAAGAGCTATGGCGCGGCGACAGTGCAACACGCGACACGCGCTCGCGATAACGAACATAATCCACTTAACGCGCTGCGCACGGCGTGCGGCGTGCGGCGTGCGGCGTGCGGCGAGCGGCGTGCTGCGTGCGGAGTGACACTCACTGCACACTGCCTTCACAGTGCACTCCATATTTATGTGCAAGCTTTACGTTTCTAATCGTATTAACGCAGTACGTGGGTAGACGACAGACTGCGGGCGGCGGGCAGCCATGCCTGATAACGCCAACAAATCAGTACGAAGCGCTCGTAGCTCGTATCAATAGGCAGTGATACCAACGTCGCACCGTGCGCCGCCGGTCTCGTAGTCCACCTACGAGGTTGTTGTCCCGCCGTTGATTTAATTAAACATCGTACCACAGCACCACGCCGCCGATGTGGGCCAGGCGGCCAGCCGACCGGCCGACCGACGGATTGCGGACGCTCGATAGAGACATTGACAGTTTTTGCGGCCCGTCCGATGGCCGATTGACCGGGTGCCGCGTGACGTCACCGCCCGACCGCTACTTATCTGGAGATCGGGATGCGCATTAATCTCTCCATCTATACTGTAGTCCAAGCCAGTCTGTTCAGACGAATATAGTGTTGCCATGTATTGACGTATAGTGACGGGGCTGCCCGTGCCGCAGATGTCGGCGTTTTTATACCGACAGGAAGAGCACGTCGTCGGTTTTATAAATGATTATTATTCAAAAATGCTACTTCTTTTTCTCAAATTCTATATTCAAACTATGATTTCTATTGAACATTTTACATATCGGTACGAAATATGGATTACGACCTATTCTCACTGTTACCAAATACGCAAACATCAGCTGAGCTGTTCCTGAGATAACTGATCAGTTACCGGCCGGGATTAAAACTTATCAAACTATTAATATCCCTATTCAAAAATAGGGGATGATGATAGAAGATAGAATTTAGGGGTATTTAAATGCCACATCATAAAAAAGTCTGTCCGAAAAATCAAAAAATTTTTTTGGGTTAAGCAACCCTTATAACTTATGGGGATGATAAATAACAATCTATTGTGATATAACAATCTATTTCATCAAAATCGGTTCAGCCGATTCGGAGGAGCATGGTACCAAACAATTTTTATAGATATTGTGTGTGACGCTATTAAAATATTATATTTTTTTAAGCTTTTTTAGATCAAACCCCTGGTGGGAGTTGAACCCACAACTCCGGTTCCAAGAACCGGAGATATATATATTAATATATTAAATATATAATATATATATATAATATATATATATTAAATATATATATTATAAACTTAATAGATTGCCACATCAACTACATCTTTCAAGTATCGATTGTCATCATCATCAATAAATAATACTTTTAAAATACAAATGTGTTATAAATGTTGCTATTTTTTTATCTCCATTAAATACTATATTTGTGTGGTCCTTTTAAAAAAATACTATATCCAAACAATAAAATGTTGGCAACCCTACTCGAACGCAGGACTTAACGATATTAAAACTTAAATAATGAATAACGTAATTAGGGAATTGCTAAACATCAGTTACTATTATCAACGACCAATGCAATCACTTATTATATATCTTTATATCATCTTTCACAAGGTTATTTGGCAGAGATAGCTAGGTAGCGGTAAGATGGCCTTTTGTGCACGTTACACGCATACAACGCGCGGCGGTATGTACCTTATCACAAAACCTTCCACTGTATGTTGGCAAGGTTCTCAGCAAAAACAGTACTTTTATTTTAATATCGAATTATTTATTTATTTATTTTGTACACAATAAAACAAAAAGAGAAAAAAGACATGTATAAAACTAGTACAAGGGCACTTCTTTTTCCCAGTTGGAATGTCTTCCAGAAGGCTCACGAGTGGACAGGTGATGTAAAAATACAAATTTTGTGCATACAAAAATTGATATATACAGTAATAATCTAATGTATAAAATACTAAATGAGTATCTTACGTAGATAAATTCAACATACATACACATTTGTCCCTGTTTGTAACTGTAACTGTGTAACTTTTGAGTAAGTCACTCAGCTGATACCGTTGGACTGGCGCGTTGGTCTAGTGGTTAGTAAACCTGACGGCTAGGCCGGAGGTCGTAGGTTCAATGCTCACCGAGAACAATGTTTTCTGTGGTGAACAAGAATGTTATGTATCTGGATGCAATTACAATATATGAATGTATTTATAAATACATATACAATGTATGTATATCTATCAGTTGTCTGATCATCATAGTAGAAGCAGAAATGTTCAGTTTTGGATCAGATGGCCGTGGGTGAGATATCTAAGTTATTTATATTGAATCTGAACTTACCAACGCCCATCGTTTAAGGAGTGAGTAGAACCTCTTGCGATTACATTTGGCGAGGTTCTTTATTGCAATGTATTTCATAGCTGGAACTGGCAGAACCCAGGATCTATTGTAAATCTAATCCGTTCAAAAATGTTAATGTCGAGCGCACTTACTACGCAGTAGCTACGTCATAGTAGGGGCTGTATGTCAGTCCGTACACACTCGCGGCGCGTGGGAGCCGGCCGGGACACCCGACACCGCGCCGGCGGTCACCGCCGTCACTCCACGCACCCGGTTACTACATTTATCATTTCACCTCGTTCTTAATACTCTTCCATTAAATATCGATAGGTTCATTATTAATAAATAATCTTTATCATCAAAGACTTCATCGCCACTTACTATCAGGTGGGATTGTAGTTAAGCGCTAACGTATTCATGGTGCAGACAAAAAAATGGATTCGTAGACAAGCGCTAGCAACAAGAATTAGCTATTGAAGATATAAGGACAATCTAATTACAACTTTGAATGAATAATAAATTAAAAAAAAAAAACAAATTACAGAATTCTAAATGAATTTAAAGAAATGTTATCTCCGGCCCTCCGCTACACCGCCGCAGCCGTCGCCGGCAGTAGCGTCAACACCAGTATGTAGTACCGGGCGCGGCGTGGTCAATTAGCGAGCGCCGGGCGCAGCGTCCCGCGCTCCCACGCGTGCTGCCGGCGCGGCGCCCTCCTCGTGTGCACGACCAATTTTGTTTTCGCATTCGCACAACTTTAATGACTCAAATTGACCCTTCTAAAATTTACCCACACTTTGTTTTAATATTTACTCGTCTGCATGTGCGGGCGCGGGGTGTGTACACTTTAATATTTTATGGGTGCTCTTCACATTAAGTGTGTTGAACGTCGATATTTTAACCCAGTTACATGAATTGTGCTCACGTAGTAGGTAGAATGGAGCCAGGAAGTATCTGCATTAGAAATTGTGAGTACCCGTACAATAGTAAATAATAATCATCACACATACCTAATTATCTCGCTACCTTCGACCTTAACTTACTATTGTTACTACGTACCTAATACAATGTGATAAGAAAAAAAACTAAATACGTTTTATAAAGTTGTCGTAAAGAAATGGCATTATAAAAATACTAATGCAACATCGCAGTGTAAAGCATTCTCGTCAGTTCATTTAATATGTATGAACATTTGATAAGCAAGCACTCGGTGCAATAATAATGCTACGTTCCCATCAGACCCTCTGCGGCACATTACTTGTTGTTGCTAATGTGCTTCGAGAACCACTTGTTGTTTCGAAATAATTTGAAATAAGACCATTAATGTACATTATAATATTAGTACCAAGTGCGTCACGCACCAGAGTTCGACTCGTACCCGTTTGACTTGAAGACGCATGGGTGGCGCTATCTAGCTGAAGGTTTAGACACTAACAGCGTCGACCGCGTCAAAACAATGTGGGACGATGGGTGTGCAGAGACTGAGGCAGGACATCTAGGTTTGGAAGAAAACGAGAAAAAATAGCATGTACAACGCAGACGTCCCGACTCTTAATTAACCGGTCTTTTAAAACATTTTAATAAAACCTTGCCTCGTTCAAACCCGGTCTAACCCAATACAAAACTATACCGACTTTCATTGTAAACCTTTTGTTTCCCCATTAAAAGGTAAAAGCTAAATTCTTCGGGCGCCAGTATGACATAAATGGCAAAAATTGTGTCGAGTTACTGGACATCCCGGCAATGCGAACAAATCAGTTTACTGTCGAACTCACTCAGAATCGACGTAAATCTGTCCTTACTACAGAATCTTACCTCACACAGCACGTTATTTTAGACTTTTATTCTTTTTTATATTCACTATAGGAAACTATTTTATATATATATTTTTACTGTTTATTTTAAACGTCCGTTGGTCGAAGAGATAAACCCCATACACCTACATGTATCTATTACTAGCCAATGTATGTATATAAATACATATATATAACCATTCGCATTTCCAGATGAAATTCTTATTTTTATGCTTTCTTCTATTCCTAGTCACTTTTCCCGCGACTACGTCCATGTGAATTTTTTTACGGTAAAAAAAATTTGCTTGTTTTTTATAAGTTCGAGTCTATCTCTGTACCAATTTATAACAAAATTGTTTTAGTGTCTTAGGCGTGAAGGTGTAATAGATAGTCAGTCAGAGAATCATAAAAAATTACGAGTACTTCTAAAGATTGTATAAGTTACTTCGAATTGTACAGCTTGCTGTTGGAACTTTACATATAGTTCGTTTTATCAATAATTCAATGCAAAATTAATCACTGTTCAGAAAAGACAATCAAAAGCGAAACAAAATTAGACATGAACACGTGAAGGTGTTATTTTTTATTATAAAAATTGACCAACCAAAAATGTTCTACCTACATCTATTCAGCAGTTACTTTGCTAAATTGAGGTACTCACAGGTATGGTCCTCGCTGTTTTTTTGGTAGCAAATAATCATTAATTACACAATATATTTCAATTATCTGCAATCATTGTAAACAATTCTCATTATAAATGTACAACTACAATTTTAAAAATTTTATTACACCAAAATAACCGAAATTAATTATAACTGAACGCGATCGTAACACGAGCGAGATAAAATGAAGATAGTGTTTCCGACTTCCGTAAACACGAGCTAACACCGCAGCACTCGCGACGCGCGACGTCCGGCGCCCGCGCCCGCCACTGGACTGCAGCTGACACGCGGGATCGGACCAAACCGGACCGGAGTCCCTCGTCCACCGACGCTCCGGTATCGGTGTAGTGTGCGGTGACATTCTAAAGGTTTAACCTCTTTCTTCCTTTGAAGGCCTCACCAACTGCCAGATGGTTTTTACCATAATTTCATAGGATATTTCGTCTAACTTAACGCCGATATGCAATACCTAGGAAAGGCCCTCTGGCATTGGATCACCTGAACATTAAACTCATATTATATTCGACGTTCGTAGCTGGTAACGTAAAACTTAAGTACACAGTGACTTTACAGACAGATAATATACGGTGCCGTCAATAACTCCATGCACTTCTTACACCGAGTAAGAAGCAAGAATACCCCTTCTATATTTAACATTTCTTTTGTTTACTGGCTGTAGGCGCCCAGCACGTGTTACTATGTTTCAGCTCTTTAACCATGTGTCTCAGAGTCTGTAAAGGACAAATAAACAAATCTTTATTTTTTTAATTATAGGTGCTATAAAAGGATTTTGTGAAAAACTCAAGTTGTGCCATTTTTCACGCGACATGATTGTCTAGTTCGTCGTTTATCGGTACACACCAGTCGCACGACTGCTGTACATTGTTCGAAAGTGTTACTGTGAAACATATCTCTTCAGCAATGAGTTGTAGGACTTAAGAAAACTTTTATTCGACGTGCTTCGCATACAAGAACATATTTTTGTCTGACTTATTATAATACAATAATTTAATTTGATGTTGCAACTGTGGTAGCACAGAACGAACAGGGCTCGTCCTCAGAATTTGACGGGGGACGGCCGCAGCCTCTGATATTTCAGGACGCCCCCAGTTGCGTGAAGAACAGCGAGCGGCGCACTATTTTAACAATGGTTTTAGTGTTCGCTGCAATTTTCAATTGATAACGTACTACTTATTAATAACATTTAAACAATTAGAACAAGGAAATGTAAACAGATAATTTTGGTGACTGACAAGACGTACAACAATTATAACAAGACTAAAAATTGTTACGCTCGTTCGCTTCGGAAGATCGGATGAAATTTATCCAATAATCCTTCTCGTCATATAAGCCACAAACATGCACAGTTGCGTCTAAACTGATCCATTGGTTCCAGAGTTGCCAATACTAATTTTAACCTGTTATCTTGTGGGAACTATGGCATTTCCTGGGATAAAACATATAACCATTATCGAGTTTTAAACTACGACTATGCCAAGTTTCATCTTAATCTGTCCAGTAGTTTTTGCGTGAAGCTCGAACAGACAGATAGACAGACAACAAAATCAAATAAAAATTGTTTGAGTGTCCATATCGATAACAAAGCCTCCCTGCATACTACTTATGTACAGCGAAGCGAGGGCAGTTCCTAGTACGAAATATAAATTATAATCCTGCTAATATTTAGTTATCATCCGGAGATGTTTTAATTACTGTATTGTGCGTATGAGCAAGTGTTAAAACATTATATGCTACAGAGATTCCTGTTAATTTATTAGATATAGTTTATGTTTGTATTTATTTTCTTACTAATTTCAGGCTGCGAATAGGTAGAAGCAAGTTGTTCCAGTATTTCGTGGCGTTATACTTAAAGGCCTCAAAGCTATTAGGCAATGTCACGGTACTGTATCTGTGATATATTAATTTAGGATCTAATGACACGAGGAATATAAGCTCCAGGTGGTATTGTGAGTTTATGTCGTGCACATTAATTCTGTATCTAGATTAGGTTATATGAACGTGCTTGTTATGTAGGTCCTATTACAGAATCTGCGTAGGTAGGAAAGTAGGTAGGTAGAAAATACTTTTTGTTAGGTATTCACAAACTTCATGAGTGGGGTTTTTTACACTACACTACTCATTATATTTTTAGAAATTAGTTCTTGAACTAAGTATCGATAAACAACAAGTACAAACCACAATTAAATATAGTCACATCACGCACCACATAGTCAATACAGCCACACAAAATGTTACAACACACGACATCATTCACTAAAGCGTACTCTGACATCCTTTTCATGAAGTAGTTAACAACAGAAATGTTGAAAAACCGATTTTTATATTTTATATAAGTATTTTGTTTTATACTTTTATAATTTATTGAATTTTGTTTTAATACACTTTTTGCATTTGTCACCGAGTTTTTAAAAATGTAAGGGTACAAAAGAGTCAACAACTAATAAAAGAACAGATGTTTGTGATAGGCTGCTAAGCAAACCATTGTTATTAAACATTCCAGATCGAATTTGCACCAAGTACAGTTACAAAATGGAACCAGATGGCGCCGCGGAGAAGGAAAGTTGGAAAATAAAACAAAGTTTAAAAAATAATGCACTTTTAATCACAGAGCGCCGAGGCGCAGTCAGTCACAATAAATTAGCACAAGAACACACAGGAACATCCACGCTAGCGACACGACGCAGCTCCTTACTATCGTCTACCGTGACCCGCACTACACAACTATATGTACAATAAAACCCTCGGAGGTCAATTACATCTAGGCTTTGTGATGTCAAATTTGTGTGTGCGCTGTCAATGGCGGCTCGCGGGACTCCTTGCTCGCCGTCGGCATCAGGAGGACAACGGGACGAGGCCGCACACACCTACAGGATTTAGTGAGACCTCAAAGTGGCCCAGAAACAAATAATTCGTAATGGTTGTCGAAAGTTTTCTGAACAAGATTATATGCGATGCCAATTTCCTTTATTGCCCGATGGCATAGGTTTTTCTTTAAAATTCCAATCCCATTTTTTACTTCGTAGCGAATTACGAATACTAGACGATTTATTTTTTTTAAAAAGAATAACATTTAATAATCTTTTATTATGTCGTAGGAGGCAAAAAAATGTTTTGTGTTGTCCGTAGGAAGGTAGTCTCCCGAGCCTCACATCAACAGCACTCGGCCGGAGCCGCTACGATTTAATTAACTTAACTAAATACCCCATACAATACAAGAAGAGGCCACTTCACTTAAATGACTACAAACAATATACATAATTATAATATTAATGTCAACAGCCTGGTGACTGTGCGGCGCGGCGTACGCTACATAGCGCTATGTAGCCGCGGCTTGTCTCACAAGCCGCCGCCGCCCGCCGCATACACTACATTCAAACATATGTAATACGAGATTCTCGACACTTCGAGACTTATTCAATGGAATGTTTCAATCGTTCGCCGAAATCGACCTCCACCGTTCTTACTCAAAATATTCGATTACGTATTCGAAAGCGACCCGAGGGGGCGGACCACGACCGGTCCCATCTGAATCTGCAAAATACCTAAGGTTTATCACAGCGACGTCGCCGGGCGGGAGGTGGAGCGGGAGGGGGAGGGGGTGCTAATGGGTGAGGAGGTCCGAGAGGTGGTCGGCGATGGTCCTCGCGGCGTCGCCCGCCAGGATGGAGCGGTGGTTGCCGGCCAGCTGGCGGCAGCGCAACTCGCCGGTGCACACGGCGCGCAGGCCGTAATCCTCGCCCACCGTCACGTAGTTGTCTCGCGCCGTAAACAGCGTGACGGGCGCGCGCAGCTTGCCCGCCGGCTTGTACGCGTCGCCGATCACCAACTTGCGGTAGAAGGAGGCGGCGGCGTCGGCCAATGCGCGCGGCGAGTGCGGCGTGGCACCCGCCAGCATACCCGTCGTGTGCTGCACTCGCTGCTCCCAGCCGCCCAGCCGCTCCAGCTCCGCCGCCAGCTGCAAACACCACTCGTCTCAATACTATCTATCGTCTGCGTACATGACCTATAACTTGTATAACATAATGCCGTATTTATAAATTTCTAAACTGAAACAATATATTTTTCAACCAATTTTTTCCGTTTTAATGTTTTATGTTTTTAGGCTTACAAAAACTCCCTGTAAGTATTAATGACATCACATATAAAATAAACGACTTCACTTCACAGAAGATGACATTTGTAGAAAGAAAGAGTCGCCATCTATCAATCTAATATCAGACTAGTAACGGCACGATCAGTTCTACGCATTTATGTTAAAAATGTAGTATCTTCGTCGTATTCTATCAGCGTAGTATCTTGTCACATTTTTATAACATGAAATGACATAACATTTGTTAAATACTAAGATACAGAACAAAGATAACTTAACGTGGCCTGACCTTAACGGCATCGACGTCCTTGAAGAGCTGCGCGAAGTACGCGAGCGCGTCGGCCTCGTCGCTGGCGGGCGAGCGCGCGGCGCGCTTACTCTTTCCGCGCATCGTGTGCGTCGCGATGTACGCCGGCGACCCGTCCACCAGCACCAGACGCGTCTCGCAGCCCGCCTGCACCCACACACCCGTACGCTCTCAATATATTTACGGCTCTATGCATCCACTAACTTTATTACGAACTTATCCGAATAATATGCAAAGACGGTATGTTGCAAATGATCATATCGAAAGCACACTTGTTATTGTCTCTGATGCACTACGAATCATCGATAAGTCGTGTAAAGTTTCTACAAAGAGTATTTTTACGAGATATGTATGTTAGTTTATATTATGTGTGTTATTATTTTTTATTTATATGCCTGAGTTCCTTGATATAAATGCCTAAAAGAATAAAAATGATGAAAGTCAATAAACGCACCTGTTCGAGCTGCAGTGCCATCTCGAAGGCGACGGCGGCGCCGAAGGAGTAGCCGAGCAGCGTGTAGGGCGGCTGCGGCTGGCGCGCACGCACCTGCGCCACGTAGAAGCGCGCGAGCGCGGGCATGTCGTCGAGTGGCGCCGCCGCGGCGCACTGCAGCCCTAGCACGGGCCCGCGCACTCCGCGAGCCAGTGCACGCAGAGGCTCCACCACGCCCTCGATCGGGTGCACCTGCCGCCACATACATTATACTCACTACTCACTCTAGCGGATCACCCAACTATATCATTCAACAAATCTCTACCGTTTTTAATGCGTATTAACAAAAGTAATAAATTATACCCGAATTTAATGGTGCTTTTACGTTTTTGTTGTCAAAAAATTTAAAGATATATTAACCATGAAGACCGGCTTGGCGTCTGTGGCGGAGGCGCCGGCGGCGCTCGGCAGCTTGACGAGCACCTGCTTGGGCACCAGCTCGGTGAGAGTGTCCATCTGCATCAGCTGGTCGGCGGGGGGTTCATTGGCCGGCGCGGCGGACGCGGCAGGCGTGGCGGCAGGGGGGTCGGCGGGGGCGTCACCCCCCGCCAGCGCCCGCAGCTTGGCGAATGTGAGCGCGCGAATCTCCTGCACACCGAGCACCACGTCGTAGCCGCGCTCCAGTGTCTGCTTGATCTCGGCGCCCATCAGCGAGTCCATACCGAGCTCCGCCAAGTTTGCAGAGTCCGAAACCTTGCTGGGATCCTTCACGCCTGCGGGACGCGACGTCGGGCGTCGATATACAATTATTACGTATATGGAAAATAAAATAACAAAATCGATCGTGGACTGATCAAAGTTAGATTGACTGAATTTGCTATAAAGGCACAAGTATGAGTGTTGTGTTACCAAGGATGTTAGCGACGGCATGCAGGAGGTCCTGCTGTGGCGCGGCGGCCGAGCGACGCTTGTCGGCGAGCACCATGGAGGCCGCGACGGGGTGCGGCTGCGATAGCATCGCCCCCAGCGCCTCCATGCACGACGCGATCCGCTGCGGCACCGTGCCGCCCACCACCGCCTCCTCGCCGCCGCCCGCTGCGCCCATCAAGCTCACGATCAGACCCACCTCACCTGGAAAGATAGAAAACTAGAATGCCTGTCCACTACCAAGGAACACAAAACTCGGAACAGAAATACGGATCGATACCTACCAATAGCACCCCATTGGACGGCTAGCCCGGGCAACCCGTCGGCCTGGCGCTGCTCCACGATCCGCTCCATGGCGGAGTTAGCGAGACCGTAATTGCTCTGTCCGGGGTTGCCGCGGCCGCAAGACACCGACGAGAACACCACGAAGTATTCCAGCTCGGGGGCCAACTCGCGGCTCACGAAGTCTAGCGCCTTTGTGCCTGTCGACAGATATCACGTCATTCAACACATCCGTCACGGACTCTTTCGTATACAACTTTACATTGCTCTAAAGCTCATCATCCCACCGACCGACCGTATCGGCAGAATACTTGCTATGGAAAGACGACGGCACAATCGAAGTAAATAGGAATATGAGGAAATTATTTAGGGTAAGTCCCAAATCCAAATAACGCCTTTTCGCACCCCTAACCGTCGAATCCAAAGCCGATATAGCATTAGCAATGTGTGTCGGGTCCATCGTTACCGTCAATCTTGGGCGTGGCGACAGCGCGGAAGTCGTCGGGCGTCAGGTTCTCGAGGAAGGCGTCCCGAAGCACGGCGGCCAGGTTGAAGATGCCGCCGACGGGCCCGAGCGTGCCCGCTTCCTTCAGCAACGTGCGTGCGCCCGCTGGGGTGCTCGCGTCCGCTGTGGACACGCCCACCGTCACCCCCCGCTCGCGCCAGCGCCGCACACACCACGCCTGCACATACCACCATATAGTAAGCATCACGAGTCTTGCGGACAGCTCAACCAAAATTACAATGATGTACAAACAATGTAACGTATAGCAATTACACGTAACGCGTACCTAAAAGACGATGCACGTCACCCAAGGAACCCAAGGAATACTTGGGTTTAATATCACTTTAAAAATAAAACCGTTCATGTTTATAATTATTATTGTATGAGGATGATTATGTTTCTATCGTACTAGTTGTACCCGCAGCTTTGCTTACACACTTATATTATTTTTTACTAAAAGTGGACCAAAAATTCCATACAAACTATCATCACGTATCCCAAGGGAACCCCGGTGTAATTAGGTATAATTAGACATGAAAAGCCTCCTAAATGCTAATTAAGAGGTATTTTAGTACAAAATGTCTGCCCCCTTTTCTATCCTTTATAGTGAAATTAAGGAAACCCTGAATTTTTATTAAAGGCTTATCTTTATAGTGAAATTATAGAAACCTCCAATTTTTATTGAAGGTATTGGAGGAGCAGGACCCAATCACATACACGTATCACCCAGGAACTTATATCGAAAATTTTTAAATATTCACATTATTTTCTAATTTTTTTTTCAATACAAAATACCAAAAACTGCAAAACACATATTTTATTAATATAAATAAAGAAAGTTTGTTGCAAATTTCAAGCAAATCGCTTGATATTTAAGAAAATTCCCATACAAATTATTCCTTATTCCAAGGAAACCCGGGAATTATACGGCATAAAAAGTATCCTAATCGAGGATATAATTAATAAGTCTCATCGAAACCTGTCCGCGGGGTTTCACGTGATGCGCGTTCAGACAGACGGAAAATAATTCCAAAAAAAATATTTTCGTACTCTATCTCGATATTAGACTGCCCCTTTATCAAAATTTAAAAAAATATTCAATGTAT
>DWJZ01000518.1:0-31432 GCA_018249125.1 Asbolis capucinus
ATCAAACAAAGAATAAAGTAACATTTACACATGTACCCCATAAGGTTTGAACCGATTCCAGCGAAAAAAGTAACATTAACACGTAAAACCCAATATTTTGGTATAGTTTTTGAGTAATATAGTAGTATGTTAAGAAGTGTGTGCTCAATTAACACGCGATTACAGTATTTAAAACAGTACTTTATATACAAAAATTATCGACACTTATAGTTTTGTCATATTTTAAAACAATTCTGCAAACTCCGTAGAAAAAGGATTCTTCAAAACATACAACCACAGATCGCGCGTTTTTCATTTTGAAGTCATAATCTATCTACATTGTTAATAAAAATACGTATTGACAATAATAATTGCATATTGGAACATACACGTGCGTACGGGTCGCTTCGCAGAGAACAAAGCCGCAAGTGCGGATGTCCCTCACCGCGCCCTTGCGTTCGCGTCGGTTTAGATGGCGAGTAAACGTATTCGTACGCATATCGCCTTATTCTTTGGAGAAAAAAAACACATGTAACTTTATTCAACTGGTATCTTCGAAACTAGATAACATACCGAAAAACTAATTTTACTAATACAATATATACATCAGCTTAGCTTTATAACCTACAATAAAAACGATTTGGTATCATTGTCATATATAACTTTGTTCTTCGTATAGGTCGATATATCGTGTACCCTTTTTTTTTCCTTCGTGGGGAAATCCTCATGAATGCCTGTGACATGGGGGTGATGGACAGGCGATGCCGTACTCCTACCGGCTAAAACCTCCACGGATCTTCATCTCGACGCAGGGGTCAGGATCATGGGTACGTTTTAACATTCTTCTGCGATCCTGAAAGCGTAGGTGCCTATTTTCCTCTCAGGACTCCCCTCTGAATTTTGGATAGGGTTGGATTCGCATCCGTACTTACTCTTATATGCGCGGAACACCACGCACGCACAACCTCGGGGTCTTACTGAGTTGGCGGCTGACACCCCCATGGCCGCCGCCAAGACCAAATTCACGGGGGACGAAGGAGAGCCTGGAAGGCTCTTCGACGTCCTACTCTCCGGGTTGGCAGATTAGAGAACAGTTCTCTATCTCGCTCTGCAGCTTCCTTCTGTGAGATCCCCATCTCGCAGAAGGACTGTCCGGCATTCCAAGACCTCTCGCTTCGGACCATTGCTTTAATTAAGCTTGGATGCGAGAGGTCGTCCTCCATTTCTGCCACAAGTATCTGGGGCTCATTTATTCAAGCTGGGCACTCATTTAGGGTATGATGCGCCGTGTCCTCGGCGCAGCTACAATGATGGCACATAGTAGTCGGTTCCCTTCTGGCTATATGACACAGATACTTTCCGAAGCACCCATGTCCGGAGAGCACCTGTGTAAGCTGAAAGGAGAGTAGCCCATGCTGCCTGCCCAACTAATCCTCTAAGACTGGTCGGACAGCCTCGACAGTCCAACAGCTGGCTCTAGGTTAGTTCAGCCGCTTTTTCCATTCCTCAACTACCCACTGTCGATCGTGGAACTTCCGCGCTTCTAATTCCCTTGTTGAGGGTACGACTCCCCGACTGCGTCGCTCAGACCGCCAATTAAATAAAGATGCTTGAGCCTAGGCCTCCAGATCCCAAGGAGCACATCCCGCCAGCACGTAGGCCGCATCATTTATCAGGATTTATTATCAAGGAGATGGTGCGATAACCTCGGATGACACCGATGGCCATCAGTCTTTGAGGTATCCTCAAGAGGGCGATAGCCTTCTGCGTCAGGTTCTGTTCCCGTACAGGTGCTCCGTATAATGGCATTGACCGCACCATCCCCACGTATAGGCGCCGGCTAATCTCTGTTGACCCCCCTGGATTAGGCAGGAGTCGCCTTAAGGTTGCTCTTATCAGTCTGGGAACTAGTCGCGTAAAGTGCTCATGGAAGTTCCAGCGGCTATCGAGAACGAGTCCTAAATAATTCAAAGTGGACCCGACCTCGATTTGGGTACTACCGATTACAATTTGGGATCCGCGTGGCGGAGCCCTTCTGGGCCCGTGGAAGCACAAAACTTGTGTCTTAGTCAATGCCACGCGAAGTACCACCATCTCAATTCTCTTGACTACCAGTGCCATCGATTCAGCTGCAAGCCGGGCAGCCTCCTCGTAAGTAGGCCCTCGTGTAGTGACCAGGGTGTCGTCTGCTGTCAGGTCACATTCACACCCGTGGGGAGATTGCCCCTCAGCACCCAGTCGTATCCGATGTTCCACAGGAGAGGCCCAAGAACCGAACCCTGTGGAACACCGCATGATATCTCCCTCGTTATTAACTCCCTGTTGTGTCCCAAGTACGCAATATACCTTTCAGAGAGGTAGGCCCCGATAATCTGACTAAGTTAGGCAGGAACCTCAAAGTACTTTAGCGTTTCCATTATAGTGACCCATAATAGGATGTTAAAAGCATTGGCAATATCCAGGGATAACGCTATTAGCACCCCGCTATGGGCTATGGCCTCCTCTGACGGGGCCCTAACACGCATTATGGCATCAATTGTGGACCGGCCCTCGTGGAATCCGTATTGAAAGTTGGATAGATTCGGACCTACTTCTCCGAGATGACGTGTGAGACGCGCAGCTATAATGCGCTCAAAGAGCTTGTCAGCCTCATTAAGCATGAATATAGGGCGATACGAAGACGGAGACTCTGCAGCACGTCCTTCCTTCTTGAGAAGTACGAGTCTTCCCGTCTTCGGTTGAGACGGGAAACAACCTAACTTCGGACAGGTATCAAGTAATCTGCGGAAACGCTGTCCAAGCACGCTCAGAGCTATAAACCATGCACAGCCTGGAATTCCACCTGGAATTTTATTTTTGGCGCGCAGCAATGAAATGACCACATTAAGCTCTGCTCCTGTAATAAAAGGCATCATCATCATGCATCAGTGCGCTGATACGCTGGATGCACTGCTCTAGGTGGTGCCATCACTGGAGGCGTGATGTTAGTTCTAGCAGGAAATACGGCACTAACCACTTCTATTAAAAAGTTGGGCTCGAGAGTTTCAGTCAGCGATGGTGCCCATGGGCGTTTTTTTTTTTTTTTTTTTTCCCTTACCATTTTATATGGGCGCCCCCAAGGATCCCGGTCCAGGGTTTGGAGAAGTTCTGCCCGTGCTTCACTCTTAGCTTTACTGATTGAGAGCTGTCGAGCCTTCTTACATTCCCTGTAGGCCTGGTACAGTTCTTTATCAAGGTCTGCGTTTCAGAGTCTGTGCCTACGGTGTCTGGTATACCGACGTCTGGCTTTAACACAGCTAGAACGTAAGAGTGCGATCTCCGTTGTCCATTAATATACCCTAGTCTTTGGTGGTCCGGGCAAGGCTCGGAACATTCCTGCATCACAGATTTGCGTCATAGTATCCTGAAACCAGCAGACTTCCTCCTCGACCCCTATTGGCTCTGGTGATGTTGACCAAGCCTGTTCTATTGCAGCCTCCATTAAAATATCTTTATTTAGACTTCGCATTACCAATTTTGGGCATAATCTGGGTCGACAAGTAGTAGCGTGTTCTGGAGTCCTGTGTCGACAAGTAGTTGAGACGTCAAAACGGATATATAAGTGATCCGATAGAGTTTCTACACTCTCGAGCACCTTCCAGTCCCTAAAAAGGCATGCTACTGCAGGGTATGCAAACGACACATCTACAATAGATCCTCCATGTCTTCGCACCCAGGTATTAACTGTTCCCTGGTTCAGAACCAGGAGGCCAACGATAGTCGCTCATTCCTCTAAAGTCTCACTTCGCGCATCCGTTACGGGAGAACCCCAAGGCTTTGACTTGGCATTGAAGTCCCCCGCTACTAGCGCTGGACATCGTGCATTTCGTAAGACTGTACCCACCGTGTCTAGAAATGATTCGAATTCGCTAAGAACTCAATTTGGAGAGAAGTAAATTGCTATTAGTATAAACTCTCTCCAATGGACCGCCACAAATCCCCTGCCTTTGCTTATAATAACAAGAGGCGAAGCACCTGCCACACCCGATATAGAAATAGCGACCAAATCATCTAAGTCACCCACCCAGTTATCCAAGGGAGGGACAAAATATGGTTCCGCCACCACGGCTACTTCTATAAACCACTCCGCTAGACTTTGTACCAACAAGTCTTGAGCTCTGGCGGAGTGGTTAATATTCGCCTGTAAGAAACGATGTGCCATACTAAAGTTAGGATATTGTCATCGCTTCCTCAGCCCCTGGCGCTGTAGGGGGACAGTTGTTGGTTACTGAAACATCACGAGCGGTATTTTTGGACAAGGCTCTGGTACTTCTCTTATTTTTATTCGAGGAGTAGTCCTGACTTCTTAACCTATTTGCAGCTGATCTATTTGCCGCTGTGCATAACGAGCACTTTGGTCCCGCAGTACATTCTCTCGCTTTGTGGCCAGGCTTACTACAACGGTAGCAATCTGTGCTGTGATTTTCCTCCGCAGTGCATCGCGCTCTAACGTGTCCAGGTTGTAAGTAACGGTAACATCGCATTACTCTGGTCGGCAACAGTTTACACTTTTACGGAGACCCAGCCAATACGGATATTTCCTGACTCTCCCATCTTTTTAGCTGCTGCTACTGGGCAACGGACCTAAATTGAGCCAGCCCCTCGAGAAGGTGCTCGGATGTCTCCCACTTGGACTGTTTCCAATGGGCATCCTCCGTTCTGTACAACTGCCGCTACAACCTCAGTAGAGGCTACAGAGTCATCTAAGCCTGAAATTGGCAGCTCTGTACGCTTGATTGGCCTTGAGACGTTGGCAATCCCTTCACCCAAGACCTCGCCGCTGGCTGTTCCTGGTACCTCCAGGATCCGGGCCCCGGTAGCAGCTATCTTGAATTTTAAACCAGTAAACCCACATGAAGAGAGATCAATGGCTTCTCGCGCCTTCGCTAAAACATTGGCGTAACTCATGCCTTGCTTCTCCGTCGTTGGTTGTAGTGAGATAACTACCGCTGCAGATTTAGGAGGGCGTAGTTTCACTCGCCCTGGCTTCTGTTGTGGGTGGACATTTGTCTTCCTCGCCGATGCTGTATGAGAGGCCACTGCTTTAGTTCTGGCATCTCGCTTTACTACCGTTGTCCAGCCCATTTCTGAGGCTTCCGACGTTTGTAGGGGCTGAGAAGTAGTTACCGTTTTTTTGGGTATTGGCTCAGGGATTACTGTACTACCCTTTTTATTCTTTTTGCCCTTAGATCCATCCGCTTTGTGAGGCTCATTCACTTTGGCTGCAGTTTTTTGCGGCTGAAGAGGAAAAATCACCTCAGTTGTGATAGTGCGATCAACAGCCAGTTGAGGATGGATGCGCTTCTCGGGAAGAAGTCTTCCTTCGAGTGCCTCCAACCTGGCATTTAGCATGCCACCAACTTGTATCATGATGGCCCGAGTTAGTTCCTGAGCTTCATCACTACTTGTTTTTGAGAGTGTTTTTGAAATCCTTTCTCTCCTTTTTTCGAGTTGAAAAGGAGGCTGAGTTGTACTCTCATTAGGCCTTTCCATCGCTTCTCGCAGATCAGCCATCTGCTTCCTAATTTCTGCTATCTCCCCCTGCAGACGGGTATTTTCAGATTGCAGTTTAGCTGTCTCCTCTGTGATCGAGCGAGCATGTAGAACTTTCACAGCAGCTTTGATGGAAGCAGCTGCTTCTTTGAGAGCTCGCTGAAAAGTGCCTTTTACATTCCTTGGGTTGGCAGATACATTTATTATGCCAACATCATCTAGGACTTGGTTCTTGAGGGCAACGGCAGTTTGTGTGTCGCACTCACTTCCCGTAATTTGACCTCGCATGACTTGATTTGCCTCGAGCCTAAGCATCTGTTCTCGGATTTCTTCCTCAGCATCTTGTTGTTTCCGGAAGGACACATCTTGTTTTCATGCTTTTCTTTGCCCACCAGGAAACGTTCCTTTATCTGGTTCACCCTCACTGGAGACTCCAGACACGGGAGGCATTGGGCGACGTCTCTTGGTTCGCTTCGATAAGCAACCTTTGGCTATCAGGGTTTTTGTTGCTGTTTCACCTACCTCTTCTACAATCTCCGTATCAACTAAACTTATTTCTAAATTGGTTGGTGTAAGATCAGTCATTGTGATTCCCTCGAGTATGGGGGATATAAATAGTCAAACCGAGCGGAGCCCCCTGCATTCGGAAAAGCCTACGCGTAACCCGCCACGGGAATCGGCAAAACCCTGGCGGAGGTCACATTAAGGGCTGAACATGCCATCAGCCATGCATCCTCTGCGATGTGCCGCCGCTTAGGATTCGGGATATTTTTTTATAGACGTTTTCTTCCTCACAGTCCAGTCAGTTAAGGCAAGACCCTCAGCCCCGTTCAAAGCCGCGAGACATGATCCAGACTCAGTTGGTACATGCATACTTCATTAAGTAATTCATTTCATTCATTCAGACATCATTCCCAAGGCCTTTTACCCAACTTGGTGGGGTTACGAGACGGACGTTGGCTTGGTAAAGCCAGCTCAGAGGCAGGGTTAGTGCACGCTGAGCCCGTCCCTGCGCCTTCCTCGTACCTTCCAGAAATCAGGATGGCCCAACAGAAGGACACAGCTCACTTGTCCAACTATGCTCCCCTCTGCTAGTCAGAGGGACATGTGGAGAGCAAGCCCTATTAACTTAACCTACCTAAACTAGTGTAATGCTAACTTAAAACTACCTTTTTTTTTTTTTTTTTTTACGTGGGGAAATCCTCATGGATACCTGCCATTTTGGGGGACGATGAACAGGTGATGCCGGACTCCTACCGGCTAAAACCTCCACGGATGTTCATCCCAGCACCAATGGTCAGGTTCACGGGTACGCTTTCGCAATCTTCCGCGAACCTGACAGTGCAGGACCTTCTGGGCCTCCTTCTCGAGATTGGGATCATCCTACGTTGATGCACGCTGAACACCGCGCGCACTACCTCGAGGTCTTAACTTTTTAACGGTTCACACCCCCAGTGATCACCGTTAAGACCTCAATTATGGCGGACGAAGCAGAGCTTGGAAAGCTCTCCTACGCCGTCCTACTCTCCGGCTGCGGATCGGAAGGTGGGATAATAATTCCCTCTCCCGCTCCGCACCTTCCTTCTGCGACATGACCTCCTCGCAGTAGGAAAGTCCAGCAAGGTTCACTAACCACTAGACCAACCGACCTGTCAAATTATTTTAATTTTAACGATTTGGTGATGAGTCTCTTTCGCCGTGTCTTCCCTTGAATAAAGAAAATTTTCCAATACCGTTTGTAGATAAAAAATATGTTAACGTAATTAAATATGTCACTATATACCTATATGTCACTATATGTCACCACATAGTCATAAAATAAATAAACTTTGTATTTTGAATGAAGAAACAATGTAGTATTTTGTTTCGAAAGAAAAAAACGGAAAAGTGATAAAATTTGTTTATTTTTCAGAGACTATTATGAACAATAAAAAAACGTATAGGTCACTAATTAAAATTATTCTAATGAACTTCATTAGTAAATGTTTCAACTGAACTTTTGTTAAAGATTTCTACATTTGATATTAAAATAATGAGCATTACGACTTTTGATGTGCTAACTAAAGCTACCAAAGCTCTATTGTCTTTGACTAATCGAGTGTCTACGGACTTCCATATTTCGGTGTCACGTAAGCGGTTAGTTGTGCCGGTATCGTTAAATAGCAATCATTAGGCCATGTTGGTGGCCTCCCAGCGTTATAAAGCAGCGTGGCAACGTTATTATAAAGCCACAAACAGTAGATAAATTCAGAAAACCTCCTATCCCTAGCCAGATACAGTCCTGTAAAAGTTTCGTCCAAATATTATCTTTGTACATACAGCAATTACTTACATATTTATATTATTGAAAAAAAGTAATCTCTGTTCATCACTGCAAGCCATAATCCTCTACTGGGCTCGGATCTCCTCTCACAATGTGAGGGTTAGAGACTATTACCCACCATGCTGGTCGAGTGCGGATTGGTGTATTTGACAGACCTTCGAGAACCTTATCTAGAACTCTCAGGATTGTATAATTTGAATTGATAATCAACTTCTGATACACACATAACGTTGTCAGTTAGAGGTGCGTGCCGCAGGATTTAAACCTAGAAACTCCCGTACGAGAGACCAATGTTCTAATGACGAGGCTATTACTACTTAAATCTTCATTATTTTCAGACAATATTTGCCGAAGGTTTTAGTAAATATTCTGACAAGCAACTTATAGGTACCTAACTAAATATTATAAGCATAAAATGTTCATGAAATCGCTTCATCAATATGTGTACTTGAATACCTCGTTAGCCTTTTTGAATGATTTGTTGTTTGCTCTGCTTTGTCCTTAATACTCTTGGTTTTATTTTAAAAATCTTATTACGTACTCCTTTTTTTAACTATCACTTTTTCTATTATAAAACATGAACTGGACAGTAACCATCCAATCAGTAAAATAGCGTAACAACCAGTGTAGTGTACCATACTTATAGGAATATTATCATCTGTAGCATCGTTCTTCTCATTTACACCAGCATTATCATTGTGTATCTTCTGGATGATTCCAGATTCTCTAAGCCTCGATATAATCATATTCATGGAATCCGCTATGGGGGAATATTTCTTGAAGAATATTGCAGTTGGACTAGATACGACCGCTCTAGGAAGTATGTGTAATTTCTTACCAGGATTTGAGCTCAAATATACCTTTGTAGTCTCAATATTCATTGCCAACACGAATTTCAAGCCTTCCGTCAGTTCTACCATGGTAGGGGGAATGTCAACACTCTCTATATTCTTCCATCCATCAAATATGAGAGAATTATCGACGAAATAATCTCTGAGTGGTAGTCCACCGCCAAAGGTATATTTTGTTGCAATAGCTTCCTCTATACTGTCAATCTCTGGATCGTAAACATCAGTTTTCAAAGAGTTTATTAGCTGTCCTTGATATAAAGTCCTTATTAAAAAACAGTACCATATCCAAATCACTGCCAGGCATAAAAGTGATTTATTTGTAGGAAAGGATCTGACCGGTAGCCCCATACAAAGTTCCCAGGAGTGAAATACAATATCATCTGGCAATGCTATGTTCATCTCGCGGCAAAATGATGATAAAAAACTACTCTTTAGACTTATCTTAAACAATATAACCATTGCAAATGAAATGCCTAAAGCAATTCGCACATATGATTGAAAAGGTCGAAAAAGTTTTAACGATGACGGTAGAATCTCTGATGGATGACTAACCCACCCTATGCGAATAACTGCGTAATCCCTAGATATTTGGAAATTATTAAATCTTATCATAGTGATACACCCGTAAGTCATTGAGAAGTTAGCCCACTCGTTGTCGACGTCGGCGAGAGAGCCAGTCCAAGAACCATTATTGTCAACTTTGCCCCAACCATATCCGATGCGAGGAGTCATCGTGACAAAGGTGAAATTCATTGCAGTCGCTATGACACGCAGCAAATCACCATCAGCTCCCGTAGGTGGGTCGTTGGTAAGGTTCATATAGGGCACTTGATTGAAGGTGGACACCACTAACGGACATTGGTGTAAATTTGTCAACTTCAACGGATACATGTTCTGACAAGGACCATTCACTAAGCAGGCGTCCCAGTTTTCAAGATATATTGGATGAGGATTCATGCAGTCCTCGGGATGATAGTAAGTAAAGGTGCTGATAGATTCATCCTGTCTGGTTCTGCTTAAACAAACAACGTTTATGATTTTGTAATTCCATAGCAAGTTTACGAGATCACCTTCGTTACAATTGTCCCAACGTTCAGACTGGCATACTACTATAAATCTGCCGGTATTATCTAACTGATGTTTTCGCATCCAGGTTAGCATATGAGCAATATCTACTAGATCTGTGCCGAATATGACGTACTGTCGTATTTTTTTTGCAAAACTGGGATGGAATATACCGCGTCCAACGTATACGTTCTTCTGATATGATCGGAGAAAGATGTCCACGCCACAAATTAATGTAGAATTGAATAGAACCAGTGTAGCATATTGCCAATGGAAATGATGCAATGCAGTTGTTGTAGCAATTTTTGCCATTTTTTCTTCGATTGATTGTATTGTGGGTAAAAGCATCGCTTGTTAATTTGTGATAATCGCGTAAATGTTAGCTGTAAAGGACATCAACTGTGTGGTATATGCATGTTATACAATATTATCATAGCGTGAAATCTTTTTGGTTAATGGATCAGATAATAAATAAATGTTCAAAGTGATTACTAACGTAACTGATTTTTACATTGAAGAACTTTTTACGGTATTTTGTACTATTTTTTTCAAAGTTATCATCTGGGGGCACGGCAGTGGGTCCCCCAAGTTGAGTAAAAAGCACCATAAGATAGAATAGGTTGTAAAAGGTGAGTTTAATGTAAAATATTCTCTGTCAGTCGACCTTTGGGTACGATGCGTATAAATGATTTAAAACTTACAATAATGGAATTATTGTAAAACTAATAGATGATACCGCTTGAGAATGATGATAACCACAAAGCGGAAATAGGCGAGAGTCTTCAACATTTAGGCGACACACAGAAGGAGACCATAGCTTGCCATACAGCAGCTTTGCTGCCATCGCGCCTACTATTGCTGGCGAGGAAAGATCTTTCTCAATCTGTTCGACCAGGACACGCCGCTCGAATTTCCCAGGTAGGGCACATCCCAAGCATGACGTGTTCCGGTCCCAGCAGAGACATCGGACTGCCTGTGCGATTACGGGAGCGCCATAGAGGGCAATTGACCGCAAGACTTCTACGTGGAGGTGGCGATCTGCCTCCTCCCCCACCTCAGATATTAAGTAGTATTTGGTGCCCTTGCATCTTAATCCGTTCAACGGTTAACGCGTAAAGGAGAGACAAACAGCTTCGCAAACTATCACATTTATAATAATAATAGAATTTTGTCCATGGGCCATGCTAAAGCTCATCATCAGGTGGGCTGTAAGGGTATATATCCGTATCTATTATATTTTATTGTATTCTAACCGCAGCAAAATAAATATAACTACATGCCTTTGTAAGAATCTTTTACGAGATGTAAGGGCCATCAACTAAATTCGACTTAAACTTCACAGTAATAAAAGTAAGAATTACGTTCGTATTTATACCATCCATTAAGGAAGGACCACTAGATACTGAATAGGGAAAAAGGTAAAACCAAAGACGAATGTCAATCAAATTTATTTTAATTCAGTGTTTCCTTTTTTTCGCTTTATAAGTATTTCTGCAAGAAAACATAAGCTCGATAGAAGCCAACCAATAAGTAATATAGCATAACAACCTGTGTAGTGTACCATACTTATTGGAATATTATCATTTGTGGCTTCTTTTCTCACCTTCTTACCAACATTGTCGTTGTGTATTTTCTGAATGATACCAGATTCTTGAAGGCGCCATAACACAAAATTTATAGGCTTTACTAATGGCGAATATTTCTTAAAGAATATTGGAGTTGGAGTAAGTATTATCACTTGGGGCAGTATGTGTAATTTTTTATCAGGGTTTGTGGTCAGAAATATCTCAGCTGTTTCCACATTCATTGCTAAAACAAATTTTAAACCCTGGGATAGCTTCACCAAAATGGGGTGCAAGTCAACACTCTCCATGCTCTGCCATTCATCGAACACAAAAGGATTTTCAATGAAATAGTCTCTAAGAGCGAGTCCACCGCCGAAACCATATGACGATGCAATAGCTTCCTCTATTGTATCGAATTCTGGATCGTAAGCATCAGTTTTCAGAGAGTCTATTAGATATACCTGATATAAAGTTCTTATTAAGAAACAGTACCATATCCAGGACACTGCCAGGCATAAGAGTGCTTTATTCCCAGGAAAGGACGAGACAGGCAATCCCATACATAACGCCCACGAGTGAAGGACTATATCATTGGGAATCGTAACATTTAGCTTAGCCCATAGTGGCAATAGAAAGTTACTTTTTAGAAATATACATAAAAATACAACCACAACAAATGAGATGCCTACAGCAATTTTAGTATAGAACTGAAACGGTCGAAGCAGTTTCAAAGATGATGCTTCTGCCTTAGAAGGATGAGTAATCCATGCGACATTGGCGACCGCGTATTCTGCAGACATTTGGAAAGTAGTAAACCTGCTGGAAGTTATACTTGCTGAAGTCATTGAGAAGTTAGCCCAATCGTTGTACACGTCTGCGAGGGATCCAGTCCAAGTACCATTTTCTTCCAGTTTACCCCAACCATCTCCGATGCGTGGTTTCATCATCACCAAACTGAAATTCAATGCAGCCGCTAGAACAACCAGTAACTCACCATCGGCACCAGTAGGTGGGTCGTTAGTAAGGTTCATGTAGGGCACCTGATTGAAAGTGGACACTATTATGGGACATCGGTGTAAGTTCTTCAGCTTAAGAGGATACATCATCTGACAATGCTCTGGATCATTCAGTACGGAGTCCCAGTTTTCAACATTTCTTGGATGAGGGTTTATGCAATTTTCAGGATAGTAGTAAGTAAACCCGCTCACAGTTTTGTCCCCTCGGATATTGTTCATAAGGACAACATTTACGATTTTGTAACTCCACAGCAAGCTTACAAGATCTTCTTCGTTGCAGTTCTCTCGTAACTCAGACTGACATATCACTATGTACCTGCCGGTATTATCGCAGTCATGTTTATGCATCCAAGTGATCATATTCACAATATCATGTAGATCTACTCCAAATATGACAAATTGTTTTATGGTTTGTGAATAACCTGGATAGAAGGTACCTCGCCCGACGTAGACATTCTTCTGGTAGGACCGGAGGAAAATATCCACGCTGCATATTAACGTGGAGTTGAATAGAACCAAAGTTGGGTAATGCCAAAGAAAACTACACAATGCAATTGGTGCGGCGATGTTAGCAAATATTTCATCGGATACACTGGGTAAAAGCATCGCTTGTTAATGGTAAATAATGTTACCAAAACTAAATCAACTAAACGTGTTTGCATGAACAGTTTTCAGTTAACATCAATTATGGTAAAAATCACTTATGAACAAATGGATCTGATAATAAATAACCATTGAATCACGTTATTACAATTGTAGCAAGTAAACTAGATTTTCATGTGTCATTTTGTTCCATTAATTTCCTTCCGTGATTCTATTCATTGAGGTAATGTAATGATGAAGTTAGAATAATGAGATAGAGGTCAAGCATTTTATAGAAACTAAAAAAAAAGTTAATGTACCTAGTTAGTTATACTTGGTTAGGTATACTTAGTCTTTATATGTATATAAATATGAATGTTTGTTTGTTTGTCCTTTATAGGTTCTGAAATGGTAAGAAATAGGTAGATAGGATAGATAGGAGACTGATGTCTTTGGTAACTTTGTTCAGAATCGTCTGGAAAAGGTTTTGGTACCAAAATTATATGAAATAAATTAAAATTGTTTATTTCGTCGTAGGAGCCGAAAGCTCACTTAACGAAAGGCAAAATTATAGAACACAAAGTCCTTACATAAGCTATAAATGATTAACAAAGTAAAATAATAAATAAAGTAATTCTTTGATAAAGCTTAAAGTCCCCATAGACAATACCCATCTGTCATCGGCTTTACAGATAATATAAACTTAGGACTATGTCGATCGGATATGTGGTTTATGAGTTATATGCAGCAACGCGCGCGGGGTACAGCTAGTATTATTATAACATAAGTTTACAAGCTTAAAGTGCAAAATCGATTTTGAACAATGGTACAGATGTAGTATAGAACTTAATAAATACATAGGTTATTTTTTTTTCAGCTTCAATGGGTTGCATTAAGGGATGGATAGTCATAGACGTGACAAAAAATTAAAAAAAACGGAAAATATCTTAACCTTTAAAAATACTACCTGGATTCCAAAGGGCGGTAGCTGCTGCATCTGATGAGTGGCGAATATGCTTATACCGGGATCTGGTCTCCACTCAATACGAGTGGTACAGACTATAGTATACTATGCTGGCCCAATGCGGATTGGAGTCTTTCACACACCTTTGAGAACTCAAGATGTTTCCCTTCACCGTAAAAAGTCATAATCAACTTTTGATACGCAACTATGAAAATTAGAGGTGCACACAGCAATAATTGAATCCAATACCTCTCGTTCGAGAAACTAACGTTCTAACCATAGAGAAAACGATTTAGAGGACACAAGGTTTATTAAAAATATTTATAAACAGAAGCTTTAAGTATAAGTAGAAACACAAAATTTATTGTTAACCGTTGAGGAGTTCCCTTGTCTGGAGCCAATCCTCAACGTAGTATCAGTTCGTGATTGTCATAGAAATGCATTGTCATCAGGACAAAACTATGCAAAATTTCAGCTCCATAGTGTAAGAGGAAGTGGGTCTAATTGAGCTTGTAAAATTTGACCCGTAACAAACAAATATACATTAATATACACTGCAAGTTAAATAAAAGCTTGTAAAAAGGTTAATATAAGGGTCCCGATATCAGTAGAAACTATTGTTGATAAACATTATTTCTGTATCATGCATACTCCAGCACACCTAGTGTTCCAGTGAGGCTCTGTGGTCTTGCGTATTGGCCAACACGTCGGAATTTCTATGCCAAAGGCGACAGCCATCTAACGATAACTGAGACCGTCGACGTACCTTTCAAAGCACACAAGATCTTTTTGGCATAAGCAGTCATATATCCATTTTACTATGGTATTTCAGACTACAATCTATGTCTGTGCCAGATTCATTCGGATCTGTTCAGTAATTTTAGCTTGAAAGAGCATTGAAATCATCCATCCGTCCATGCTCACAAACTTGCATTAATAATAATAGTAGAATCAAATAAGACACTATTTAAATAAAAAAAATTGTATTTATGAATATGTGTAGAGAATTTTGCGTATAAAAATAAGTATAATTATATTATCATAAAAATTTATTATCATAAAAAATTTATTACCATAAAAATTTAGTGTAATAAACAATTTATCATCCTAAAAATGACCGTTATTGTGATGTTTATTCTAAATTGAACCTCTTCAAGAAGATTCGGAGAATTGTAGCCTTCACTGCAGCAAACACGAAGCGAATATTGTTAGTATCTGAAATTATACAAACATACTTGTTTTAAATTAAAAAACAACTGAGTTATTGTCAATAATATGATCCGGCCAATATATCTCACGATTCAGAATATGATCTTGCACTGGCTAAACTACACGTTTTCTTTGGTACCTATATTATTGTGCCATTTTTGTCGGTTTAGAACACGGGTCGGCAACCTTTTCTATGAGGGCCACAATAAGAACATTTATGCCGGCCACATTTTATGTGTTGTCGTCGCAAAGTAGCATCGTAAATGGGATGTGTGGGCTGCATGCAGCTGCGGTTTGCCGACGCCTGGTCTGCTAGCACCCCAATTATACAATTGTTGGCAACCGTATCGTATGACGCGATAGGAGCCAACTGTTTGTAGATACTCGGATGAGTACCATATTCAGAATATGGTCCTTATCTTGTACTCATATGGTAGTAGCGAGTAGTTATTAAGATATTATTATTATTACTGGCTAAGTCGGGTTTTCTTACACGGTCGCTATACCAAATATTCCGTTTTTTTAAACGGATACATAATTTTGCTTATCAAGTTGGAGAAATTTACTATGCGACATGTTTAGTATGGCGGATTTTTGGAGTATAATGTAACTAAATTTAGGAGATGTTATTACTGGTATATTATAATTTTATGTAGGGCCTGGTCTGGAAATACCTTTCTCTTGCCAGTTTCGGCCGTAAACGACCCGTCGAGTTCCACCTGGTGGCCTGAGAGCCAGATCTTCCTTCTCAGTCACAGATGATGCATTGTCATTAAAAGGATATCTTACTGCCTAACTATTAGCCGTTAATGGTTCCTTAAATTACTCCTTAGTACAGATTTTATTTTGAGATTCCGTGCATCGTAGCGATTTAAGGAACTGTTAACGACTCGTGCGGATAGGACCATTGAAGTGATATTAAACTTAATATTTAGACCAGCGGTCAGCAACCTTTTTAATAAAAGGGCCAATTTTAATTTGATTTTTGCTAGAGGGCTGCACATAGATTAGCATTATTTAAACTTAATCTAATTTACTTAACGTTTAGAGTGACTATGTAATTTTTTTATATATTTGCTCAATTTTTGTGTCATAATGCTTTTTTAATGTTGAATTATATTATAGTTTGACACTGTTTGACGTTCTAAGCATAAAAAATCTAATTTAAAAATGCTCAAAGGGCTACATGCGGCCCGCAGTCCGCTGGTTGTTCACCCGTTGTTATATAATAATATATAAAAATACATTATACATATGAACAACCACTGTATGTTCACGCCAAATTAAACTCTTTCAGCGCAGATTGCATTATAGTGTCTTTCACCGCACAAAACACGAGTTTAATGTTTTCCGTATCTTTAAAAATATCCTTTATCACTTACATAATTATAAGCATATTTATTACTTTAGAAAAATAATAGAGACGGTGGTGTATCTATGTATTTATGTCCTTGAAAGTAAGCAATATGAAGTTATCGATGTTCTATGTGAAAATGGGAAGCACTAGTTATGGATATCTATCAACAAATTATCATTAAATATAGGAGCTATTTATAAGCCCGGTGATACGAATATAAACAAGCTTTTGGTTATATATAACTTTTAAACTTGTATTATAATTTAAAAAAAATACTCCACATACTGCACTAAATTTTGACAATTAATTTGAGGGTATCAAATTTTTGGAATGAGATTTTGACGAAAATAAAATAAAAAATATGCCTTGTGTTTTTTACTTTTTTATAATTTAAGCCCGTATTTTGTAGGTGAACTTTATTTCTTCATTAAAAGAAGTAAGTATCGAGAACGTTCTTTCATTCTTTCGATGTTTAATTTAAGTTTTAATCTGCGGGCATGGTAGTACCCCGCCAAGACGAGTCAGTGGAAGCGTAAGGGCAATATCTCTCTTTTCTCGAAGCGCTTCGTCGAATAGATTTTTTTTCCTTACGGTTTTTCTTACTATCAACTCGACAGACTCGTTATGATATATCCATGTTTAATCATATGACATATACATTTGCGTATATAACATTCACATATTTATCCACTGAAGTCGCCTTTTACTACCATGTAACCAAGAAAATAAACTGTGCTGTATTCGTTCTTGGAGTCCTAAGAATGTACTTCTTTAAGTTAGATAGCAAGACTGTCTTTAACTACAGTAATTACAATCCGTATGTTTTATGTATGTTATGTCTCAAATTTAACGAAATGTATACTTTATTTATATCATCAGTAGCTACAATTGTGTTGAAAATGTGTAGAATACTATATAATTATAATATCTATATATTTCAAGTTTGTGTAATATATATTAATATTTATTTAAAGCCTATGTAAAGTCTATATAAAGCCGACGGTATCGAGACATGAAACATTATCTTCCCAAGTCTCGTTGCAAACACAGTCCATTAACTTGTCTTTTTTTACGTATAATAAGTCAATGCTCAAGCATATCAATATCGATATGCTTGCGTCGTGCGATATCAATATCGATCGAACCTGATGGTAAGTGGAATTGATGTCTAAGATGTTGGCGGACTTACTATCTCGTACAACCTCAAACCGGGAAATAACGTGATAATTTTATTATGAACTTAAACTTATATCCAAGACTATGTAATGACGCTAGCATCCATTGGATTTATCCCATCTGTGTTTCCGTCATGTGTCCTACTGCTTCATAGTTCTTAATGGTTACTTAAATCGGTCCTTAGTACGGAATTTATATCAAAGTTCTGTACTAAAGATTACCTAAGCTAAGTAATCATTAACGACGCAGTATGACTCGATCTAGACTTGACTGTGCAACATGCATATGGAAGGACGGTTGATTTTCTTACGTGATTTACAAAAATATGAATTATCGTCCAATGTGTGACCATGTGAAATTATATAATAACAACATTAAATTTTGAAACCTCATCATACATTAATCCGGTACTGATTCATAACTTCAGAGAAACTTAAATATTAATTTTCACTGCTTCTTCAATTAAATTACTGATTATCAAATCTGAAAAGCCATATTTTATATATTAACTTTAAGCATTAAATTACATACTTGAATTTGTATTCGAAATTATATTTAAATGAAATACTTACCTTTTGTGCAATATACTTGCTCCTAAAATTATAATAATAGTAATATTATCAATAACTTGTACCGTATTAACGAACGACACAATTTATTGCTTGATGATTAATTTAAATATTTACAAATCTTTCCGATTTTTTGTTTACAAAAGGGAATATGCATAAAATATAAATGTGTTTAATCAAATTGTATTAAGTTTAATTTATTTATACCCATGTTATATTAAATAAAAAGTGAGAATTACGGGGATGAAATATTAATTTCAAAAATGCGTCACCATTGGTTGAATTATTCGTGACGTATACTTTCAAATCTATTTATATTTTTTCTACATTAAAAGATTATTTATTTAAGACATTAAATAAATCATGCATATTCTCTATTGATTAATCTGTTCAAATAGTAAACAAAATACAATGGAACCGCGGTATTCCGGACCCTGTCTAATCCGGGACCCTTGTAATCCGATGTGGTGATTACCGTTTTTGTGCTTAAAAATCGACAAATCCTCATGATTGGGCAGATTACAACTGGACTGTAAATAACTGCAACGGTTTTGTGTATACTACAGTTCCAAATCTATAAGCCTTCAAATAATTCTCCGATACGATGTCTGTTACAGTTATGTCACAATAACTGCTTTTGTCTGTGAACTGGCTCTTTCGAAGCGAAGCAAGGGCCGTTTTTAGTACTCTATAAACCGACAAATTCTATAATACATGAAATGTTTGTCGGATTGTCTCGAGCCGCATTCAACATTAATTCAAATACAGCTCAAGTACAGCTGTACAGGTTAATTTTAATGGTAATAAAGATATAGAACTTAAAAACATTACGATTTTGAAAATTGAGATGAAAATTACGAAAAATGTGATTCGAATCAAAATTATATGGCATATAATTAAGGCCCCAGTAGCATAACTATATCTGAGGCCCGTGACAAATTCATGGGGCCCTAAGATAAATCCCCACCTTGTTATTTTATTTTAATATATGTATCAATGAGATGGTTTTCTAACAGTAATAATTGTACCATTTTTTTACAAAATTTTATTTTAAATGTTTATATCTGAATTCGTAGCCTCTCGGACCGAAGCCCCGTCAGGCCGGAGATCTGTGGCAAATATCCACTCATGCCACGCTATATTGACGGTACTATAAGGCTTTATCATATCGGCTCCATAGTTAGTCAACGCCAGGTACAGTTCGTTACAACCCATAACTGTCCCACTAATGGGCTCCGGGCTCCACAATGTGAGGAGTACAGGCCACAGTCCACCACGCTGGCCAAATGCGAATTGGTGCACTTCACACATCTTTGAGAACTTTATGGTACACTGAATATAACGTATTCGAATTATTGGGTATTATAGATAAAATTTCATTCAAACAGAGTAAGAAAAACGACTCACATAGCTGAAAAAAATTATATTTTATGAGAAATTATAATTTACAATATTACATACAGGCATCCATCTTCAGTCGAAACTTAAGCTAAAACTCTCACAATCTCACGCAAAAGGTAAAGCAACGTTAGACTATAATATAGGTATAGCAACATTTGTGTATTCATTGCCCAATCGTAAAAACAAACAGGTAAGAAACACACCAGTACACGAAATTCAGTCGATTTATAAGGAAGAATGGCGACGCTGCGGCCGACCGAGAGACCGCGCTACATTACGATACATATCGCAGTATCTTCTATACATCACTATGTTTTTACTTGTATCAGTCTCAGTCTAGCGTCAAAGTTGCTATCGATAGTTGTAATGTACAGTACAAATAATGTGAACATTTTAAATCTTAAAGAGGAATCACGATTCGTTTGTTGTACTGGTATATCGACTCAGTTGCACGGTTTTGGTAGCAAGACTGCGGTGGCGCGGAGAAACTTTTGACAGCTGTCAATTGTCAATGTCTTGTCAATTAATATATTAAATCTACAGCTGGTGTTTATAGAAGATATTCGAAAGCAACAATTAGGGGAGATTTTAGTAAGAATACAACCTAAAACAATAATTTTTAAACGTTTGTGTTTGTCAGTCAATTTGTGCACACTAATTTAGTTTGAATGCAGGTACTGACGTGTTTTGCTCAACTTGCATTAAAAATCTATACCTGTTTTATTACAATCGGTTCAGAATTATAGATAAGTATGTAAGTTTAATTTAGTCTAGTGCCCTTAGCTTTATCGAAGCGAAGCGAGGGCAGCTCTTTGTAATTAGACTGACAAATTTACGCACTGATGTGTAAACTGTTTTTGTTTAAAACTACAAGATTTCAAAACTGCGCTAATTAAAAAATATCCTTTGTATCTGTTACCGTGACTAAGATCGACCAGTCGAAATACCGGTATGACAATAACCAAATTATGAGTACCCCGTTCATATTTTAAATGTTTAGTAACCGCGACGATATAAGTCCAAAATCAATATGAATACGAGCAGTCGAGAACGCGACCCATTTTGGTACCGATTAGACTACGTGTAAATGGCTTTCTACCTTTAAAAAATGAAATATAAAAAGTTGTACAAACATCTAAATAAAATCTGTAGTAACAAGTACGTCTGATATATAACAACACGCTTTGGTTTGTAGCTAGTAAATAAATTGTGCGATCTATATACCCGTCCAAGGTAGTTTTATGTCATTAGTAACTTTATATTAAAAAATAAATTAAATAATCTATTACAACAAATAAATATAATTTACATTTTATATAAATAAAAATATAATAAAATTCTAAATTAATATTTGGGATTACATAATGCCATTTTGTGCGGAGTGTATGTCCGTTTGGAAGTGTATAGTAAAAACTCTGGAATAAATTAATAACATGGAATAACGGAATAACAAAATGGCGGTGATGCCGCGAAATGGCGGGACGGTCGGTCGGCGCGCGCGCTATAGGAATCATCGCCGGGCCTAAATCATCAATATTGCTGTACAAATTGCACAAACAAAATATAGATCCTATGTACAGGGCTTATTACACACAGATTGCACTTTAGTGGGTAACATCAATAAACAATTTTTAATATTGTGCGCTAAGTTCCAATTTTAACATTGAGCATATTCGAGACAGCTGTTTCTTAAATAAAGCATACAGTTTTGCTATTGACAGTACATCGCTACGGCATGCTTCAGTGACCAAATCGAGCTCCAAATGCAAAATACAATAATTACAATAACAAATAAGTTAATAGAAATAAGTTATGTATCATCAAAATAGAAACTTTGTTTCTTATATATAAATTAACTAAACAGTAACACGAAGCAACACACTAAATTAAGCATAGCATAATAAAATACTCTAAAATATGGAAAACAATGAACGGTCGTACCTATAATAATAATGTTTGTTTGTGCTTAGGTTACAATAATAAAATTGCCAATAGCAAAACTCGGCGCGACCTGTCGGCTCAATTCACTCAGCACATTTAGACCCAAATGTACAATATCTTACATTTTTGTGGTAAAAGCTTTCGTGCAGAAATCATCGGCATCGGTTTTTACATGTCACATATCATTATTGTTTATATATTCCGGGTTTCTAGTAAAAAAAGTTCATATCAAATGCTTCAAAAATTTTTCCTTACACAACTAACGTAGTAGTTAACTTCCTATCGACGTAAGTCTAGCTGAATGAAATGCTCATACACGGATAACATTAGGAAGAAACCTAATACACCAGACCGCCGCGTACACAAGCCTAAAGTTAAATTAAACATTCTGCGTCAACTCAATACGTGTAGTGATACACCACGTTCAATATAAACACCTTAAATAATAACATATATCAACTAACAAAAATACAATGTACAAAAGTAACTCGATCGTTAATAAAATACAAGATATATTAAAATGCTCCGAGCCCGAGCTAGGAGCACGGTACGTGTTTGGTAGAGAGACGGCCGCGGCCGCTCCAGTGGACGAACGCCCACTCCTTGGACTAGCTTGTTCCAATCCGTTTGGACATTTTAAATGTATACTAATGTAGAACGATATTATGGCAACAAACTTTACAAAAATCCTAAAACAATGACTAAAAGCAGCTCACGTCGAGGCCACGACTCGCCGTAAGTTTTAAAATGCACAATTTATAATTCACCGATACAGACACATACATAAGTCGTGAATAACTTCATCATAAAAAAACGTCAAAAAACCTGTGGCGTCTCGAAGCGTGACGCGCCCCCGCGCCCCCTCGTGCTTACCTCTGGGTTAAATGACTTACAATCTAACCTTATCTTCTCGTAAACCTTTAAGATGAATAAGTTTGTCCATCCGATCTCAGTTCGTGAATTTACACATACGGTCGTCAAGTGATGATGTTTAAATTATGTGTCAAAACACAATCACAGATTTGTGTCAGAACCGCGTCGGTGTCTTAGACGAGGTTGTACTCCTTCAGGTTGGATTGTAGGATAGTGTCTTTCACGGCGGCGAACACGAATCGGATGTTCTCGGTGTCTGGAAGTAAACAAATATTATTCAACCGACTCTTTTAACTATTTCACTTAACGACACTTGCATTTCATTATGCGCAACATTCACTCTTAGCGAATTTGTTTTCTGTTTTTTGTATGCATGCTACGAAGATAGCTTCGTAGCATAAATCGTAAGCGGCCATGCAAGAGCGACGTCAAAATATGATCCTGAGATAACTCAAAAATTCTTTTAACGTGGGCAACTACTGTTATTAACCCTATTGCTTATGATATCAACTTATAATTAATAATAACACCTCAGGAACTTAATAGCATAGATATTTTCTTCATCATAACTTTTACTGGTTCCATACTGATCTTGAGTTTTTTTTATGTTACATGTATGTACTTTAAGAAAAATGTGAACAAGTATTTTATTGAAAATACTAAATACATTGTTCACATTTTTGTTCTTGATTTTAATAACGTAATTTTAATTAAATTGTATTTTATTCAACTAATATAATGAAAAGAAAATATAATTAATTGTCTTTAAAAGGCAATTCATCTGGTTATCGGATTTTAAGGACTTTAAATCAAAGCATTGATTCGCATATTGGTTAATTAAAAAAAAAACTGTTTTTATAATAGTAATTGATAAAATGGATGATTATGAATAGAGTCTCGTCTTCTCCATCATCATCTGTTCCAGATTTTAGACACAAAAGCACTGTAGCAAATAATTGCGATAGAACTTAAAGCTGGTTTGAAATAAGCAAAGTATATTTTGTTCTTAATTCCATTAATTTATAGCATCGAATCTATTTCGACTGTGGATATTACATTTGTTAATACAAATAATACAAGAATTTTTGTAAATAATAATGCTAAAAGCAGTGAAGCAAAAAACTAATTTATGCTACTAGACACGCTGTTACGATCTAACACGGTGTCACATCTTGAGCGTGACACAGCAGAGATTCGTTCGTCTAGCTGTCTCACTAGCACTGAACGAGTAGCAGCAAGTAATTTAACGAGCAATATCTTAGTAACGAATGACTAATGGACCGTCTAGTAATTATATGTAAGTCTTTAATGTTAGTCACAATTAAATCTCTTTTGAAGTGTTCAATACAAACGGTGTAGACGTTAGAGTTCACGTGTTTCTCAAAACGCTGGTTTATATTTATGTTCACACAAAACAGGTCTAATACATCAAATAAATAATACTATGTGTTTCACTCAAAGTTCTTGTCATTTAAAAGTAACTTATAGTACGAGTCAAGTTGATTTGACAATTTTGTAGTTATTTGATATTACATACCAGATGTATCGATTTTATGTCGCAACGCAACAAAATAAGAGTACAATAAAAAAAGAAAGTATATGGAAAATTAACAAAGTGACTCTTTGTCACCAGTTTCACTATTTCGATCCATGGGTCTTGTTCCTCGGAGAAAGAAGAAAAGGCGAGGAGTCATATCTCTCGAACACCTTCATTGGCCATCTTTCTGTTATTTACATTATAAAGATACGAATGTACCTGTGATTTCAGGAAGTAAAAAAAAAAGTTGCGGACTTATTTGCATTTTTTAATAACCTTATAAAATGAGTCAGCAGTGTGACCAATAATTAAAAGCACTCCTTGAATATGGTAAAAACTATCTTATATTGTATTTGTTATTTTAAAAATGTATATTGTAATTGTTATTTTAAAAATGTAAATTGTCCCATTGGTATATTGTAATTGTTGAATCTAAATCACACCTTCAATTTTAATTTATTCATAAAAATCAGTCATCAATGTTTTTCAATTGTTAATGTTATTATTTTTACTACAATTCTCCCAATTTCTTGATATATCAAGGTTTGTTTTTCAATATAAGTATTTTTTATGTATATTTAGTGATTTTATAATCAATTTTGTAGGAAAACTGTGTTTAAGTTGTAAATTTTATTTTATGACAGTTATAAAATAAAATATCACTTGTATGAATAATTGCATCATGTTCCTATAACATTTATGTTAAATTTATTCATTTAATCAAATAAATTACATTTTTTGACAGAATCATTGTTATTTTTTCCAAAAACCCATTCTTTTCATGAACCAGTAAAATAATTTTGGGGACCTTATAAAGTTAAAACCAACGAAATGAGATATTATTGTGAACACTTTGACTTCTCAAATCAAGATAATTTCTGGCTTTATCACCAGCTCCAGTATATAATTTTAGACCACGAGTCTTCAAGGCAAAAATCTTATCATATGAAGAACTGAAGGAAGGAGGAGGAAGGAAGGACTTTTCATATGAAGGAATGACTTGATCTTATGAAGGAGTCGCACATCCATCCATCCATCCTCCCAAACATTCCAATTTTAATATTTGTAGGATGTACAGACAACGGTCAGTTGCAGATTTTTATGTGTATTATAAGTGTCTATAGCAGTTCTTACAATAAGTATCTCATTACGTTGACCTTTCTAGATTAAGACAGGGAAAAAGCAAAATTTTTCACGATCCCAATTCTATCAAAAAACTACTCAAAGAACATGCACAGAAAATAAATTCATGCATAAAATACCACCACCAAACATTAATTAAAATAACAAAGTACTAAAAAAATAAAAAATTATAAAATAAAACATCATTCAACAGTAAAACAATTTATTATAAGTAAACAATATATATAATAATATATAAAAATACATTATATATTTGAACAACCACTGTATGTTCACGCCAAATTAAATTCTTTCAGTGCAGATTGCATTATAGTGTCTTTCACCGCACAAAACACGAGTTTAATGTTTTCCGTATCTTTAAAAATATCCAAAGCAGCATGCAAAAACAAAAATTATATAAGAAGTACACGGTACTTCAATAAACCGCAACCGTTCACGGGTCGGCAGCCTTTTCTTATACGAGGGCGACAAAATAATATTGGTGCGGACCACATTTCAAGTGTCGTTGGGAGGATCATAAGAAATATAAGTAGCGTCGTTTAAATGAGTTTTGTGTGGCCCGCACCGAATTGTCATACTAGCAGCGGGTTGCCGACCTCTGAACAATATTTTAACTTAAAATAAGTTCATGCTTAACAACAATCCCACCTGATGGGAAGTGGTGATTATGTCTAAGATGTTGCGTGCAGTAACTTAGTAAATGCATAGTAAATGAATATAATAAAATTAACTGAAATGAAGAACTGAAAGCATCTGCCAAGGAAAATGTGATTCTTTTAATTTGTTAAAAATTCTGATTTTATTTTAGGAGTTGTGAGTCGCATAGAGATCACAAATAGCACGTATATAACGACGACAAATGTCAAAGAAGCCAAAAGAAGCTTCTCCGGCCGAGAATTGAACCCAGGTGACTTCCTTTGTAATCAAGGTCTGCTAACTAGAAGAATCTATCATCTATTTTTAAATTTCATAGAATATGCCATTTTATATATATGCTGTTATATAGTATATATATATATATATATGCACACTATATAACAGAAATAAAATAAATCAAATTAAGTTGTATTGATCTGCTAGTAATAAAATAACGAAATTTGAAATTGACAGATGCTCTTTATTAACGAAATTTTAGTAAAAAAAAGTGCAATTATTATCTCCTTTTTAAAACACCGATATTAATAATAATAACTTAATATATAATAACTAAATAAAACAAAGTAGCTGGTGCACAAGCTGCAAAAAAAAAAAAATAAAAAAAAAAAATCAAAATTAGTCATATTTTTGTCAGTTTTCCTCATTTTCACAAAACTTATAAACATACCAGTGGATTTTCACTATTTTCTTATAAAACCCTCACATTACATTCAATTTCAACCTATTAATGGCCCCCTACTGAGTACGGGTATCTCCTCATTCTGAGGAGGCCTAGAGCATCTTCCACGCTGCTGCAATGCAGATTGGTGGACAGTTAGTGGTCATCCCAAGTGTCGGAACTGTTTATGCCGCCCGAAGCCTCCGACATGGCCTAACAATTGATATCTAACGACAACAATCGTTACATGTTTAACACAATTATATCTTCAGCCTTGACAATTTCTTCATACTTAAAACTATCCTCGCTTCGCTTCGGAAGAGCCAGTTATCAGAAAAATATTGTTATTGTGACATAACTGTACCATGCATATGGTATCGGGGACTTATTTGTAGATATTGACGTCCTCTATTAAAAACTGTGGTACACCACTTTTCTCTATTGTCAATAATTTCCGCAACGTACGCGATACAAATATTTTTTTGGTATTTCGTGTACACGTTTATAGACAGTATCGATTTATACGGACGCCTTACGTTCTTCAAATATTTAAAGCCAATGTTCATCAGAGATAACGTAGAGTTCGAATAATAAAATATTTTTTCAAAACGGCCCAGTATTTTCAGAGCCAATTCTCCTCAAACAAACTTTATATTATTATAGTACTGAATATACACCATTTACAAAAATACCTTTAAAAACGTACTGTTCAACTTTTAAAGTATTATTTTTATACCAATTGTTTACAAGCTTTATCAATATGAGAAAAACTGCCTATACAGAAATACTGCAAAATCCTTCTACCAGTAACACACGTAAAGGGTCAAGATATACGCTTACTAATACCATAAGAGTGTTATAAGTACTAAACCCTTATGCCCCATTGGCTACCAGGCTTGTAAGCAGCTTACATTTAATGGCTTCACAATACAGCTAGTACAGATTGTAATGCAATTTTATTGCAACTTAACTCTCACCTTACTCTTGAAAATTACAAAAATATATGATATAAAATAGGCCATTGCGAAAAACTATCGATATGAAGGCCTCCTTTTAAAATAGCTCGAAAGCTGTCAGCAGAGACTACTTAAGCTTTTATTTGCTTTTTTGATTTTGCAAAGTAATCTACATTGTTTAGAGACTTTTATTTTTTTCCAAGAATAAAGTTCTTGATCAAATTTAAGCATTTATACAGCAAATTGTGTAGATTCCAAGTCAGCCAAAATGATAAGCAAATGTGCAATGCAAGCGAAGCATACAAAACCACAACAAAATATAGCAAACTAAATGAAAGACCAAGTAACAAATACGTTATCCACACCTCTCTCCGCTTTCTCTCCTTAACTCACCCCAAATTTACCAGGCAAGGATCTAACTCCTTTCTAAAGTAGTGTTTAAACAAAAAAAAAATATTGGACATTCTAGTCTAAAAACGCGCCTGGAAGTCATTACATCCAAGTAAAAACATGATCAATTACATACAAGTAAAATCATGACCAATTACATACAAGTAAAATCATGACCAATTACATACAAGACCAAATGATGACGTCACTACACACGCTCAATTGAAAACCAATCTAGTTCACACGCACACAACTAAACCGTTGCAATAAGTATTTGTGTTCACACACATATTCAAGTTATGTAAAGGGCGTGTATTTTTAGACTAGACCATCTATACGTTAATAGTGTGTACTTTATTTCAATGTTATATTTCACCAATAAACTATATATTTATGATTAATTTATTTATTATATTGAATAATTTGTTTTGATAAAAGTTGCTAATAATGTACGATAATATAAAATTAAAATGTACATGAAAAATACATTTCCGGGATGTTATTTCTTACCATCAAATATCAATAATAAAATTGTAGGTCGTGATATATGCTTTGAATCTTTTTTTAACTTCATTTTCCTTACATGGTCGGACAGAGTAATGTTGACATTAAAAGAAAACATATCTGCGTTAGTAACAAACCAGTTTGACGTTGTTATACCAAACACACACACACATAAAATCGGGTACACAGTTGTCAAAATAGGCAAAACGCAACAGGACTAATACGAAAGCATTGGAATAATATTATAATACGTTTCATATGGTCCATATTCCCGTCGAATCAGTTATCACACCGTTAAGCCTTAGACGTAAGTTATCGAATGCTGACGACAAATGGGACCGACGGCTTTACGTACGCTCCTACCTCCTCGTTGCGTAACTGGTTCGAATACTTAGTCTGAATTCCCACGCCTTGTGACGAAGTCCAAAGTGACGTTAAGTGGGAAGAGTGTCTGTAGTGTAGACGTGTCCGTAATATAGTGTGACGGAAGTCTCCATAATGAAATTATATGATATTTTTATTAAATAACATATTCAAACTGCTGAAAACGTCCGTAGTAGTTCAGTCCGTCATTAATAAATTTAAATAATCCATAATTCGACGGAGTAATTCGACTTACATAGTGTTGCCGTGTTTAAAATGTATAATGGTGTAGTATCGATATTTCAATATCGAGTAATACGAGTATAGTTTGCTGACCTTCACTTTTGTCATATAAAAACTAATATAAGACCAACCAAATAAGTTTAAACCATTAACATGAAATCATTGATATTGAAACATTAATCACGCCATCATTATCGATTTTAATATTCAATAATAAAATATTAATTATATAAAGAGGTATTTAACATTTTTAGCCTTATATCGCCTTATTTATCGAAAAAAAAAATACAATGTTGCGTACAACAGCAAAACATAAAATTAATCTGAGTAAAAAACTTTCAAACAAAAAATAGTAACTTGGGAAAATATCGTTGAAAACAGTAAAGCCTTCCCCTGTGTGTTTGTCTTTACAATAAAATGTTATATAGCTATATTGTCAGTTCTCCGGCAACACTACGTATTTAATAAATTAGTCCGTCCAATTACGGTCCGTAGAATATGTCCATGACACCATCACTGACCTGTCGCGCACGTGAAGTGGGAGTAGATGATCTTCTCCGCGTCCGGATTGAGTTCGACGAACATCCGCAGGATGAACTCGCGCGCCGTGCTCGCGTCGCGTTGCGGCCCTGCGTTGGCACAACACAACGAAATGCTAGCGACTACTTTATCACACACTACTGTACTCGTGAGAATGGGAGTGAATGTGACAACATATAATAGTTTTATGTGTAGTTTACCAGCAATTTTTATACATTGTTCTATACCTCGGTCACGATTCGAAAATAATGTTGAAACATACAATCTTGAATGTTTGTCATACAAAGCTGTCGATATGTATAGTAAACATTATTTTGGGACTGTGGCAATTAATATTACATATAATTTGGGTCAAGGAATCATTTTCGAAAAAAATCGATTTTATATAACATTATAAATATTATAAACCTTTCTTAATGACTCCGCAATAGTATAAAACCTCTTTAAAAATGTTTCTAGGGCCAACGGTTAAAGCTGTAGTTCTGTCAGTCTATACAAGTTACGAGGATAGTAAAATACATATAGTATTTTTAATTTTTTCAATGTATAAATTTTTAAGATCCTATAAGGTTAAAGATTCCCATAAAGTAATAATTTTTTATTGATGTTTTATGAAGCAATATATATAATACGGGTTTTGCCGCCCGATGTTGGCTTTAATCATTCCCATTCTCATTTCAAACATATCAAGAATACTTTTACAATTTATAGCCTAGCGATACTCTGGTGTACATGTTACAATCTCCATTGGTTTAATGTATACGGATAATCTGATATTGAATATTATTGCGGGCATATGTATTTATTTTTACCATTTGACAGGCCTACGGGCCGATTTACAAGTCGTAACGATATCGTAGCCTTATTGTAAAAGTACAGTATGTAATTTGCAATCGGCTTTCAGCTGATATTCGATTTCGATCTGATAGCCGTTCGTCAACAAAATGTCAACTGAAATGTGACTAGAAGTTCTATTGAAACGCATTTAATATAAACTTGTATACCAAATTCCAGCTGGACTGTAATCGAACGACTTTTGAACTTGAACGACTTTGAAATTGTTCAATCAAACGAGAATCCGCAGGCTACGAGGCTGTACAATTCATCACGTACAGGATATGTACATTCAGTCATGTACGAGGTATGTCAGGGAACAGTTGGGAATTAAATGTACAAATATTTATTTCCTAATGCAATTAGAATGACTTTCGGAACTAACAAAGACCTATAACTTCAATACACACTAACATAAAAACACACACCAATGAAGAATGTAAAGTACAGCAAAAACCGCACACATTCAAATCTAGCCACACTACACGTGTAAAAACCCTTCTCTCCTAGGAGTTCAACCTGTGGCCGTAGTGAAGTGAGAGTAGCATGACCGATCGGGGTCGGGGTTCTCCTTCAAGTATTTCTGAAGAATAAATTCGCGCGCAGGAATCGGATCCTGTTTTGGTCCTGATGAATATATTTTTAAGCCGACATTAAACATTATAACAATAGGTTAAAAAACTCCCGAGTCATGCTATGACCCCTTTCGTGGCTCATTTAATGAGTAAATGTTACACTTTTTGCATTTTCTTTTACGTTATTTTATATGCCAAAATTTATAAAATGTACTTCTATATTTGTGGACATTGTCTGTTTTGTATTTTAAGTATAATACTATGTAAAAAATGTACTTTTAGATAACTATAGTTACAATAACCTGCCTCCCAGAACGCCAATATGTAATACTCTTGTCCTGTATGTCTGTATATTATTGAGCTGTCTGTCAATATTATTACATTGATCTCTAGATATGGATAATAGTTTATAAACTATAAGTAATATTATTTAATAAAATATCCAATTTTTATAATCGTTATTGCTACCCATCACTGTCCCACAACTGGGCAATGGTAAGGTATGTATAGATTAGATAGGGGAATAGGTCCATCAAGCTGCGCATGTATGGATTGGTGGACTTCACACACCTTCAGAACTTTATGGACGAAGTTAGGAGTGCTGGTTTCTTCACGATGTTTTCCTTCAC
>DWJZ01000519.1:0-31428 GCA_018249125.1 Asbolis capucinus
CCGGTTCTCTGACTCTTCGTACACCGTTAAAAGTCTTGATTTTAACGTTTCGAACTTTTTGTCTTCGGGAGGGGTTACCACTGTGCCTTGTCGTGGTAAGGTCTTTGGATGGCGGATGAGGAGATAGAAAGTCGTCACCGGCTTGTATGCGTTTATTTTGAGTACACGTTAATTTGGTATACAGAATGGAGTGAGACTTTAATATGGTACAACGTATTGAGTGAGTGTGTCGTGCTAATGATTAACGCTTTATATTACGCTACAATATACATTATTGTTATGGAGGTGGTGCCTATAAAGATTACATTATGATTGTGGACTCACATAAACAAGTAGGCACATATATACGAGTATATGTGTAGAATCTCCACCGAGTTTTACAATAGTGGCAACCGCATGTTTGCTATAACATGTTTTCAGTTAGTTCATGATGGTGAGGGTATGTCATTATCGGCAGGGTTTTTCTGAAGATCAGATCGAGGTGGAGCCTTTCCTGCACCTGCGGTACGCAGGTACGGACTGCGCGCTTATGGTATCGCCGGTGCCTGCGCCCGCGGACGGCGACTCCGTCCCTCGCCACGGGGACTTCTACACAGCTTTCATTGACAGGTACAATCAATGACCATGATGAACACAACAATCAATGCCCTCAACACTGGTGAATTCTTTATTCTATAAAGATATCAATATTATAAAGAGGAACGATTTGATTATTTGTTTGAGAAGAATAGCCTCCAAAATAAGAGAGCAAAGTGATGTACTACAGTTTTATAAAGGACTACAAACTAGTCCGCGATACCACATGTGTAACTGTCACAGTTCATGTCACGAACGAGATCACGAACCTAAAAACGCCGCAGTGTCCATACAAATCACGTGTTAAGCATTAGCGACTCCGGGTGCGGCAGTTAATAATGTAGGCCGTGCTTTACGTACTAGATACAGGAAGATGATTCCACGATTATAAACATTTTAGGTACAAGAAAGAGTTTGGGTTCACGCTGGCGGGGCGTGAGGTGTTGGTGGACGATGTGCGCGTGCGCGCGGCGGGGCGCTCCGCCCTGGACCCGTCCGCGCCGCCGCCCGCCGCCTGCGCCCCCCCTCTTACGCCGACCCCCGAAAAGGTCCGTTATAATGCTTATTTCTTTATAATTTAATATATGATATCCGGCAAAGGTAATAATTATATGTTTTATTATATGTCGTTTTTATAGGAGTACATATAAAATTTTGTCTTGTATAGACGACGCAGGTGTACTTCCCCGGTGGCTGGCGGGCCAGCGGCGTGTATCTGCTGGCGCGGTTGCGGCCGGGGCAGACGCTGGCCGGGCCCGCCGTCATCATGGACGACCTCTCCACGACGCTGCTCGAGCCCGGTACACGTGCCGCATATACATCATTATACTTTTAGGAAGCAAAAGCGGAGAATATTAAAAAAAAAGAACATAAACACAACTTCCTCCAGAATATTCAGATATATTAACACAATTCACAACTGTGAACCTAATTCACAACTGTGAATTGTGTTAGTGAACTCACTAATTAAATCTGACCAAATTATATTAGAAGATAAAAGGAAACAATCAACTACCAAATATATCAAACAAACGTAATTAACTTTAATTGGAATTATCGACCGAGTGACGTAACGATCACAGAAAGCCTCTCCGTTCGAGTGCCGACCGACAAATGAGCCTATCGACCGCCGCTCAAACGTATTTATGGTAGCAGCCGTGCCGTCACGAACTAAATCGCAATAAAAAATAAAATTTTAATCTGATAGATCCTGATAATACTACCAACCATCGCTCTTCATTTTGTTTCAACTTATGGTATCGGTTCAACACGTTTCATTTTTTTTACTTTTCTATTAATTCATTGCAAAAACAACTCATCTGCTGTCTTTAATGATTCATTCCTTCCCTTAGTTTGTCCTTCATATATATTTTAACGTTCGTCCATTCTGCTGGAACGCATGACGTTGTGATACTGTGTATAGTCTTTATGGGTCAGTATTACTGATTTATTGTTTCGCTGATTGGTCAGGGTGCTGCGCCACCATCACCGATCAGGGCGACGTGAAGATCAATGTGGGGCAGACGGGGGTCGAGGGGGCGGCGGCGGTGAGCACCGAGCTGGACTCCATCCAGCTGAGTATCTTCTCGCACCGGTTTATGTCTATCGCTGAGCAGATGGGCAGGTGAGACTGGCTCTACCTGCCACCAACCCTACCGGCCGGTGGGAGATATAAAATACTCATGTTCCTCTGTGTCACGCGAAATAGATTATGTTGCAGATGAGACTCTTTGTTTTCGAGTGAAACGTAAAAACGAATATTACTTATGCAATTTTTATCGAATAGATTTTTTAGTTCCTAAACATAAAAAAATAAGCTTTAAATTTTATGGAAGCCATTTCGTAATTACTTGTTATTGTTACGTAGTGTATGTGTGTGTGTGCGTGCAGGGTGCTGCAGCGGACGTCGATCTCGGTGAACATCAAGGAGAGGCTGGACTTCTCGTGCGCGCTGTTCGGTCCTGACGGCGGACTGGTGTCAAACGCGCCGCACATCCCCGTGCACCTCGGTGCCATGCAAGAGGCCGTGCAGTACCAGGTCCTCCTCTATTTTATCATGCATCAAACTTATATAGCTCGTGGCCTCTGCGTGCCATTCCTATAGATTTTCGGATATCCCTGAACGACCTAAAGGCGAGCGGGGTGCGGGTCGCGTATACCCCAACTAACGCTTAACTTAGGTGAATTCGAATACGTGCAAGATTTCGTTCGTTTGGCTGTGCGATCTGATACAGTCGTGTTGCTTAGTACAACGCGTATCTTGCTCGCGCGGCATTAGCAACCTCAGAATTAACCTTAACATACGTCGCGGGGCGCAAAATACTTCGATGACTAGTTTTAAGTCGGCGAAGGCAGATATGTCACCGATTTCAAGCAACATGACCGATGCACCGCGCCCGGCCAATACCTCGGTAGTGACACGTGAGAGTTCGTCGACCACTAGGCGTGCTTACTCTGTCATTGCCGCCACCACCATACATTATATGTTACCTCAGAACTTTTTACTGCGTGGACCGATTTAAAAAAAAATCTTTTAATCGAAAGCTGGTGCTTGCGATGTGGTCCCATTTTAGTAAAGCGACCTATGACGAGTAGTTTTGGAGTTATTGTTCATTTAAATATTTTTGTTTTTTTTACCGTATAACTTTTGACTGGGTGGATCGATTTTGATAACTCTTTTTTTATTTCATATAATACGTGTCCCGAAGTTTCATAATACTTTGACTCGTTTTTGAGTTATTGCATTTTTTTGTTTTTCTTAATATTCTATCATAACTTCATATTGGATTCACCGATTTTCATGATTCTTTTTTTAGTCAAAGGTGTTTAGTTAAAACTTGCCGCATACTTCCATGTAATTTTGAGCGACATCTGACTGTTAGTTTTTGAGTTATCTTTAATAATGCGTATTTAACTGGTTGCGACTACGTTGACAATGATCGTTTCATTGTGTTACTTGTCGGAGGCACTTAAAGTAGTTTTTTTAAAGATAAAAAGATTTTATTACAATCAATGCATATGCTTCGTTTATACTATTTTTATATTGCATGTATTTTTTACGGGACTTAGTTGTTCAAAATAAATAAATAAGTAAAAATAAACAAGGTTGTAAAGTTTGACACAGGCACAGAGTTGAAAAGAGTTGAGACGGAGATGATTTTAAACTTTCATTATCGTGGACAGTAAACATTTTTAAAACATTTTCGCTCCCGTATGGATGGAATACGTTGAAGTTAAGGCTATTACTAAGCTGTGTTAAGACTTGGAGAAGATATTTAGACGATATTTTTGCTATAATTACGGGTGAAAGAAGTCAAGTAGAAACTTATTTAACGCATTTCAATTCTATACATAAAATTTATTTTCGAAATGGAAAATAATGGCTCTCATTTTTGGATGTCATATTAGAAAATTATCCCAGCGGTAAGCTTAGTCTCACGGTATACAGAAAATCCACTCACCACCACCACCACGGATAGCTACCTTCATGGCACCTCACACCATCACCCAAAAGAACTAGCATCGATGGCAAAAACGCTTACAATATGAGCTTGCGACAATTGTGATGGTGATTAATTAAATGAAGAGCTGAATATATTAGTCAGGTTTTATGTGGGAACGGCCACAGTACATGACCGGAACACGTGTAACAGCGCAGCGCAACAAGCGTACAGACACAGTACTGACAGCACAGTTGATCGGCAAGCGGCATTTCTACGAGTACCTTACATACATACGAGTATATTATATAATTACATAGGAGGAATAGCAGATTGGTAGGTCATTGACCAGAAAATATAATATAAGGGCAATTTTCACCCCCTTCAAAAAGGTCACATCCTATTTACGGTCACCAAAAGATAGCAATAAGTATAAATATCAATATTCGTGAAAAACCCGTTAAAAACTTAAAAAAAAAACTAAGATGAGTTGAAATTTGGAGTGTTCACGATGATGATAGTTTAACCTGTTAGTGTAGTTTATAGTGAGGTTGTCGGCAGATGGCGGTGCGCGGCTCGTCGCTGAAGGCGGGCGACGTGCTGCTGTCCAACCACCCGCGCGCGGGCGGCTCGCACCTGCCCGACCTCACCGTCATCACGCCCGTCTTCCACGCCGCCGCGTCAGTACCTATATCGTTTAAACTTAAACAATATTAGAAGATGTGCGAAGTTTCTTCTCTTCGATGAAGCGCCTTTCCGAAACCGCAGTGGACATAAGTACAAGTTCAGAAGCATATTAATAATAGCTTACACAATAAACGAATTCTGATTTGATTTTGATTGTAATGTGTGTGCGGGCGGCGATGTGAGTGCAGCGGCGCGCAGCCGATTTTCTTCGTGGCGTCGCGCGGGCACCACGCGGATATCGGCGGGCTGACGCCGGGCTCCATGCCGCCGCACTCCACGCGCCTGCCGCAGGAGGGCGCCGCCTTCAAGTCCTTCCTGCTCGTCGACGGCGGCCTCTTCGACGAGGAAGGACTCGTTCGAGGTACGACCTACATCACGTTAATACATATGTATTTATAACCTATAGCGAACTAACAGACAGCATGAGTCTACTAGTACACTTTTCTCCGGTGTCCAGCGATCGTACGGTAGGCGCGTTCCAAATACACAATGAACGTCAACTTGCGAATCCTTCGCGTGAAAGATTTAAGTAATCTCACGGTTTTGTTAAATGTTGGTATGATATGATGTATGTACATATGTGTATCAGTGAATTGAGTGGGAAATGTTGCAGAGCTGATGAAGCCAGGCGAGGAGGAGGGCTGCTCGGGCTCCAGGAACCTGCAGGATAATCTCTCAGACCTGAAAGCGCAGGTCGCCGCCAACCAAAGGGTAATTGATGTATCATGCTCATTGTTTCACTTACACGAGTATCATAATAGAAAATTAAATCTTTTCATAATGTTGTTAAAAGATTTTGGATCGTAAATAATATAAAATTATCACATTCAAATATTGTCAGGGGAATGTCGTATTGGGGGTCGTTGTTGGACTACTTAAGAAGCGACCGCATCTCTCTCAGGAGATGGAGGTCGGCAGCTACGCACGTGTACTGCGTTGCTGAGTCAAGTGTTCGAAACGTCACCGAACTTAAATATGTTTTTGTTATTGGGACAATATTGTAAGCTGTGTGTGTGGTACGTCAGGGGATCCAGCTGGTGTCGGAGCTAATCGAGCAGTACGGGCTGGGCGTGGTGCAGGCCTACATGACGCACATACAGCGGAACGCCGAGCTCGCCGTGCGGGACATGCTCAAGGTCTTACACACACAGTTAATTACGTAGTGTAACTGTAAAGGTTACAAATGTAATTTAATTATTTGATTCTCAGACACTAAACATGAATGCGTAACAACCCCCATAAACGTAACATGACGCGATCATAAAGATGGAGTGTCTGGAGTCAACCGATCTCGGTGTATTGTTGTATCGTTGTTTGTCCGTAGAAAATATAACATGAGGCGGTTATGACGTTGTCGTTGAAAGGAAAGCTAGTATAATGTGAGAAAAAAAGCACCAGTCTTGAGTAAAGATGAATAAAGTTGGGAGTGATGAAGACTTTGGGCCGATGAAAAGTAATTGCATGACAGGCCCGGCACGTGTTTATGACACTCGAGGAACCGATCGTTCGAAGCGACGGCGCGAGTTTCATGAATCCGACCAATGGCGGTTGTGCTGACGACTCACAGGAGATTGCTGGCCGGGTGGCGGGTGAGGAGGGCGAGGGAGGTGAGGCGGGCGCGGTGCTGCGCGCTACCGAGTACCTGGACGACGGCACGCCGCTCTCGCTCACTGTGACGCTGGACCGGCGCTCCGGTAGCGCACTCTGCGATTTCACGTTAGTATCGCCGCATTGCTTGCTGTCCCGCCCCTCCACTCTCCACTCGCCTCCCCTTGCTCAATTTGTTGGGATTTGAAGAATACTCCGCCGAATGCCAATTGGTACCTGTGCAGAGTTTTCTCGCAATATTTTCCTTCACCGAATGATAATTAATTTGAATATCCTTTTGAAAATTATAAGTCCTTATGTCATTAATATCCTGCTGGTCGGAATATCACGGTTTACAACGTCTTTCATTATGCGTACAGCTAAGGATTGGAATTCATTCAGTGGTCATTTGGGAGCCTTCAAAAGAGGAGTGAATAGGCATTTACAAAGTTAGTGAGCCCAACATCTTAAACATCATCGCCACTTACTATCAGGTGGGATCTGTGTCAAGCATTAACTTATTCTAGGTAAAAAAAAAAAATCCTCTCGGAGAGCAACGTCCAAAAGGATAGGTTGCAGCAGGTACGAGCACATTACACATCACTTGCTCGTCTGTTACGGCGACTGTCCTTCTTCTCGTCAGTATTAATGTAGTATGTCATGGAGATTTTATTTCATTTGCCTTTATTGAGAGGAGATTTTAAATTAAAAATCGTACTTTATCCTACTGTTATTAAAAATCTTAAAGTTTTACCGTTTAACGGAATAAGATAGAATTTATATCCAGGAAATGAATATAGAATATATTTTATCCCGTTTGTAGATTCCTCTAGGTTGATGTACATATGTATGTATTAAACGGATTTATATGAAACTTGGCACAGAGATATATTAAAGTTTGGAATATCACAAAGGAATATTTTTGTCAAGGCATGCTAAAAAAAGCAAAATGAAAAAAATGTGAAAAGCATATAGAAAGTGCGTTTATTTGGAGAGCGCGCAACAGAGGCACCGGGCCGGAGGTGTGGGGCAACCTGAACGCGCCGCGCGCCATCACGCTGTCCGCGCTCATCTACTGCCTGCGCTGCATGGTGGGCCACGACGTGCCACTCAACCAGGTACTCGCTCCAAATACAAACTAACAATTAACGCTATTCTATTATCGTTCTCTCTTGATATTGTAACAGCAGCGGGTAGGGGATAGGAAGGGAGTAAAGTTGATTTTAGTAGATGGTGTCTTTATTTTAAAATTCAAGGTAACCACTGATACAAATACCACTGCACTGATTTTTGTACACTCGCGTATTGTATAGCGTCACAATATATAGCGACACTGCACTCGCGGCACCGTACAATAATAGCACTATTGACTTTTCATTTCACTTTGCTTCTTCGCTTTTCTTCCCGGATTCGCTTCCGTAGCTGAACTGCCCGTTCCGTGACTCCGACCGCCTTATATACCCGTAATTTCGAAAAAACATTCCAAAATCAAATTTCAAAATTCTTCTATCCTGTTCACACTTTAGCTTTTCTGTAACTTTTCCTTTGCCTTTCTGCTCACACACGTTCTGTCCTGTATTTTCATTTCCATTGTACCTAGAATAATCTGGAAATCATAAAATTATAAATTATAAAAATCCAATAAAAAACTTGGAGATCGAACCATGAACTTCCGTTTCGACAGTCTGACCATTTCCCACAGAGCCACATAGATCTGACAGCGTGCGTCGACATTCGTTAACAGTTCAATCTACGCGACAATATTTTAGATTTTACCCATTCACTCTAAAATTAGTGTTCTAATGAAACCACTCAAATTCTAATATATCTCCTACTAGTCGTGCCAACCGTCTTAAGCACGAGTGGTATTATAATAACGATGGTGATTTATAAGAAGTGGTGTCCAGGGCTGCTTGAAGCCGGTGCAGGTGGTGATCCCGGCCGGCTCCATCCTGGACCCCTCGGAGGACGCGGCCGTGGTGGGCGGGAACGTGCTCACCTCGCAGCGACTCGTCGACGTCGTACTGAAGGCATTCCAGGTATTAAATCCCAAACTTGATTAGAATTAGTCCGGTTTAGTGAGGGAGACGGTCTGATCTCACTCAACGATGTCATAGAGTTGGACGCCAGTAATGTGTGTGTGTGTCGGCAGGTGTGTGCGGCGTCACAGGGCTGCATGAACAACCTGACGGTCGGCGAGAGCGGCGGGGACGGCGGGGACGGCGGGGCCGGCTGGGGCTACTACGAGACGGTGGCGGGCGGCGCCGGCGCGGTAAGCTCACTTGCCGAGCTCTCTGTTGCCTGCCTGCTCTCGACTCTTATCAGAAACATTTATTACCTTCATTTATATTACTTGCATGTTTTTCACCTATAATTATATGAATAATAATGTGAAATATAAACTGTCATTCAGTATATTGTGATTGTGGTGTGTGTGTGCAGGGCCCTGGCTGGCACGGCGCCAGCGGCGTACACACACACATGACCAACACGCGCATCACCGACGTAGAAATCGTGGAGACCAGATACCCCATGCTGGTCACGCGTTTCCAGCTGCGGGAGGGCTCGGGCGGCGCGGGTACGATTCTACGGCTAAAATAATTTTAAATTATATTATTTTTTTAAATAAATATTTCAAGAAAACTATGACGTGACGCACGGGCGCCTCTGCTGTATTCTATTTTATATAATCAGGCAAGGGCGGATCGATTGTCTGATGGTAAGTGACCGATGCCGCCCAGTCACAACGGATGGCACCGGGTTGGTGTCACTGGCACGTCACCGGCCAGGAAGGAAGTAATAGACCCTATGTTCGAGGAAGAGTAAGAAACGAGGGAAGTGCTACATCGCTGAAGCAACAGAACTCAACCAACAATATTCTGTTTCGGGACAAGTGACTGAAGAAGAACAGGAAGGGGGATGACCGAAGAAGGAAGGTGATAAAGAGAAGAACCGACTCTCAAGCTTCCAGTCGGCACAGGTCAAAAACATTTGTGTGTGCACTTATGTACGCACGTAAGAAGTTATATGTACCTCTTTGGCGTAACAAGATAAAAATCTTTAGCGTTATTTTTTCAAGGCGCGCGAAAATAAGTATAACTTTAAAAGTCGATTGTATTATCCATGTATGCGAGTAGTTGTGTAGTAGTGAATTGCGGCGCCCGCAGGTCGGTGGCGTGGCGGCCGCGGCGTGGTGCGCGAGCTGGTGTTCCGGCGCGCCGTGCAGCTGTCCGCGCTCACCGAGCGCCGCGCCTTCCGTCCCTACGGCGCCGCCGGTAACTCTGCCTTGCTCTAGTAGCTGTCATCGCGACGTTGATCACTTGCAAACGAACTTTATCTAATATGTGCATTTGTATTTTTTACTAGTATTGTCCAGTGTTGTTAGGTTTTTCGTTCGTGTTAATTTAACCTTCTGTGATCCCTGTTACTGTATTTGTACTCGTATTTACGATGAAAAGCGATTATTATTTTTTATTTGTCACCGTATATTTCTCCTATAATTTTATTGACAAATTTTATGAAAAGTGTCTACTTGAAGCATTTTTTTCCCTATCAAGTGTGTTGCAAAACGTCGTATGACACGCATTTATGTACATAATTCATAACATACTCGATTTTACAACGGCGCTCAGTTATGGCTTATTCTCGTAATACCGTTTCGTATGTAAAGAGGAACGTAGCACACTCTTGTCTTATTGAACTATATTCAACACTGACCGTATTATTGATGCACTTTGCAGGGGGCGGGCCGGGCGCCAGGGGGCTCAACCTGCTGCAGCGGGTCGATGGCAGGCTCGTGAACCTGGGGGGGAAGGCGAGCGTCCAGGCTCTCCCGGGGGTAATGCTCTCCTCATACTGATCGCCACATGTTAGAAGCCTAGCTAACTCTGCCAGAATTAATTTCTGTTCTGATTTATCTATATTTTTAGGATAAGTACATAATGAACTCACCGGGTGGCGGCGGGTACGGGCCGCCGGCCGGAGACGCCGGGGACGCCGGGGACGCCGGGGACGCCGGAGACGCCGGAGACGGGGCGCTGAGCGTATTCCCAGAGCGCGGAAGTGTGTACGAGTACCGGCGCGCTCAAGAGGCTGTCTAATGCCTCCGGTTTTGAAATATTCTCATAATTATATGATACTAATTTAACACCAAAGTTTCAACAATCCCCCGCCTAAGTCATTTAAAATATTGATCGATGCAGTCAATCATGACTATTGAACGTGTACTGAGGGTCTGCCCAGACCGATTGACAACATACTACCTTGTTATAATTATTTTGTATTCCTCATCTTTGTGCATTACAGCAAACGTCACAGTGAAAAAAATTCCTCAACATTTTTATACAGACAATAATAAATTGGTTTTATAATTGACTCGTAATGTCATTAACATTTTTAAATGATATGTATATAATAACTATATAATGGGTACTATTTTAATGGCAAGCTAAGATAGCATGCTATTGTATAAAAGCGATTTAAGCGATAGCATTTAATGGAATATCTACGAGTCAGTCATTTTCATTTAAGTAATCTGATTTAGAGGGCCTTTGTCTTTAGTAATTAAGTAATAATTATAAGCCTGTATTCAGACACAAATATTTTTATATAATATACTCTCTGGTGAGTCTGAGAGGCCAAAAACCTGGTCAGATTGCTTAGTCAAGTTTGCCAAAAGTCTGGTTCATTTAGCAAGGTTACGGAATGTAAATAAGTACATATACAACTCTGCACAAAAAGATGTTACAGATACTTTACACTATATTAAAGTAAATCAAAGAAAATATATTTTGAGATAATAATTATTGTTAAATTATGTTATATATTTTATGAAAATGAAGTTGTTAACCTACCAGTTTGTTTTATTGCATACAGCCGCTGTCACCGTTGACAGTTCTACTCCGTGATACATCTTATAACTTACATACATATATTTGTCTGTATGCTGTTTCACAGAAAAAATGGGCCGTTCGACACAGTACATGTTTATGTACTTGGACAGCTGAGAGAATGTAACGGCTTTAAATACGTTTTGATAATCATCGATGCATATTCACAGATTAAATCTTCGTGCTTCAGAAAAGAGCCATTAGGTCTATTTACAGATAAGTTAGGATCACGGGAGTCTGCGTGATACATTTTAAGAAATATAATTTCTTTAGTTGCTTCACAGTATATTTACTGCAATATTGTTTTTATACGAAAAAATATATACACTAATAGCTCTAGTCACTTCTTAGCTTTTCTACTCTCTCCTTTCCGGATTCGTTTTCGAAACTGAACTGCCCGCTCCGTATCTCCGACCGCCTTGTATACCCCTAATTTCGAAGGAACATTCTAAATTCAAACATTTTTCAAATTTCTTCTATCCTGCTCACAATTTTGCTTTCCTGTACTTTCCAGAATTATCTAGAAGTTCTGTTTTTAAATTTCTTCTATTCTGCTAACACATTTTCTGTCCTGTGTTTTCATTTCCATTGCGCCCAGAAAGTTCTAGAAATTCTATTTTAAAATTTCTTCTATACCGTTCAAACATTTTCTATCTCGTTTTTTCAGTTCTATTTCGTCCAAATTAATCTAGAAATTTCCATTCTGTATAAAATTATAAACTATAAAAATTGGTAAGCAGTTGAATCTACGCGACATTCTATTAGAAGACACATTTCCCGGCTCATTACAAATAATAACAGCGAAGCGATTGACCCATACATACTATGAAAACATTTATATTGTCCTCGGATACGTGTACACTTTCAGGCACATCGGACCGTGGAGGGAGAGTTTGATGGTTGTTGTGTGGATGGATGGTTGTTGTCTTATATTCGGGTTCCGCGGTATATTTTATTCAAATGATCTCCTACTACTGATGCTGTCAAGCTAATTTTTATTAAGTAACTTCATTTGTATGAGACCATTTATTTTCTCTCTTACAAAAATTGTGGTAGCTAACAAGGATAGCAGGAAAAAAGAGCACTTGATGCCAACTACAATGCAGAAAAACACAACCATAATTTTGTTTACTTTCTATAAACTAGTGCTGGACCACTGTCCCGCCTGATGGTAAACGGCGATGTGGTCTTAGATGGTGAAGCGACTAATTTACTAGAAGCCAATTCATTCTTGACTTGAAGATACATTGTAATCGAACGGAAACACTGACGCTGTCAACCTATTCCAGGCCTTCGCGGTACGTATTATAAAAGAGGATAAAAATTAACTAAGCAATTATTAATCATTTTCGATGACCTCGTTATTGACATATACGTTAGAAGGAGGGGACCAATTGGCAAAATTATAGTTATCATGTGAAAAACCTGGTCCCCCCACTGTGTGTTAAACATGCAATGTGGTTTATAAGAGTACCGTGAGATGGTCATCCACTGGTGTGTGCTAGTAAATGTGTCATGACGCAGCTTTCTGTGCATCGAGTATTAGAACAATCAATACATACAACGATAACCACCTCCCTCCGCTAGCGCTCGTGCTCGTGCGTCACGACAATATGAAACAATCGGTTCAGACGTGCTGCTCGGCGTGGGACTATGTTGAAGCAGCTCGTTCGTCAACGTCACGCGCCTCGAGCTACTTGTTATATGATTTAATTTAGATGTGAACTAGTGTAATATTTAATGTTTGTGATTTAAGGTAAACGTGTTCATAGTTTGTCACGTAAGCTGCTATATAACTTTTATCTCAGAGTGTTTTATGCTGTATTACAATTATTTTTCTTATATGTGGCGAGTAATATTTTAGAAATTGTGTTATTTACAGCAGAGGTGTGCAACCCGCGGCCTTTCAAGCATATCAAAATTAGATTTTTTAATTCTTAGAAGGTCAAACACTGTGTCAAATAATATAAAAGAACATAAAAAATACATTATAATACAATAATTGAGCAAATATATATAATTTTACATAGTAACTCTAAAACGTTAAGTACATTTGATTTAGTATAACTAAATGCTAATCTAGGTGCGGCCCTCTAGTAAAAATCAAATTTAAAACTGACCCTTTCATTCAAAAGGTTACTCACTTCTGATATATATCATACATATGTATATGGCTGTAAAAAGGCTTGCCCGACGTCAATATTTTTTAAATTTTGGATATATAAATTTTCTCATTCTGTACAGTAATCTGCGGTAGTATTTATGCTGTACTGTTTGAACGGAAATGTGTAATAGGAACCAGGGAAAGCATTGAGATTTGTTTTGATATTATTTTCGACATAGCATTTAAAGAAATGATAGATATACATTTATTATCTTTTTTCGAGTAATAGTGTTAAGTTTGCTCATTACCAAGATGATGTCAGATGTTACACATCACATGCGACTGACGTACTCGGTTCTATTCATAAAATATCAATAGAAATGTATTGATAATAGACATTTTTTTTATTTATGACAATAGTCAATACACAATATGTTTAATATAACCGAAGCTAAAGTTCATCTGATCAGGTAGCGGTATGCACCACTGTAATGGTGTGTCGTTGTAAGCTGTTAACTGAAACTACCACAGTCGAAACCTGACAGTGGAACCAGACACCTTCCATTTTAAGATTTGTAGCTAGACCGAAGATGTGTCGAATTCAGAGAATAGGAAATGCTTCACATCAAGCCATTTTCAAATATATGTATATTGTGGTAATACTCTTAAAGACTTAAATATATATTAAAAATAAAATATAACTGAGGTAAATATAATAAAATACAACTGATTTTGAAAATAAATGATCCATTCTATGATTCTGTTTACGCTAAACGTAGCTCACGTTCCGTTCAGAAATTACATATTTAGTTTTTGAACTTGTTCCACAGCACTCGGTAAAACTATCACCCAAGAACAAATATTTATCTACCACATACATTTCTTCCGCAGGTATGGGCACGGCTCCCATCCTTTCGCAGAGTTTTACAGAACCATGAATGTGTTACTACAGATTTTATTTTTTACTGTTAAAATTGAGTGTGATATTGAAAATAATTTGGTACCGGATCAAATATGAACGCGCCGCGGCCGTTGTGCTCCACTCATTTTTAATGAATGAGTTAATTCATATACTCGTAGTGCTGACCATACCGTTGGTAAACTTATTTAATCTGGCGCTGTTCGGCGCTGATATTCAATTTTGTTAAAATATTACTACCTCGGTTTGTTCTGGTTACATTAATCCAATCAACCCTGGTAATCCCGGATTATGCCATTAAAAAAATAATTAATAAATGTTATATTTACCTAATTTAAAATTAATTCGGTTTCAGCTTTGGTTGCGGTACTAGGCTGTCAGAACCATTGGATTCATATTTTTAGGTCTTTCTGCCATAAGCATAGCTTGTGGTAAAAAACTGGACCTTGTTAAGAATTTGGGGATTGGAGTGATAAGCCAACTGCTTGGACGTTGCCCTCTTGAATGGAAATGAATAGAAAAGAACATGGTTCTGGGGCGAACCCTGCCGAATCCAGCGCACACATGAATTTCAAAGTGTAAAAAATGATGCATCCATAGAAAAGAGGAGGTTCTCAAAATACACAATGTTTCTTTTCCTACATAATGTTACTTTTTTCTTATCGAGGGGAAAACTTTCAAAAGATGCCCCATTACTTTGGGGAAAGTATATTGGTTTTTTACCTTTAAAACGGTGGCCTACCCCTGCGCTGTGCAAGATCCCGATCTCACAAGGAACATGACCGGAGTCCTCAATGCGAGGCCCTATTCGGGCCTGTCTCCGAGTATTTCTATTCTACGACACTGCGCGACACACACCGTCTTTTATCCAAAAGCTGATACTTCTCATGTAGTTCCATGCAACTTTCAGCGACATCTGACATGCAGTTTTTGATTTTTTTCTTAATTTTCTTTATGTTCCTTCCTTGTATTGGGTGCACCAATTTTAATAATTCTTTCTTATTCAAAAGCTATTACTTGTCACGTAGCTTCATGTAATTATGAGGATAAGTTGACCGTGTCGGTGTTCCCGTTGGGTAACAGTGTAAATATCTTCAATCAAGCTTCTACTGAGTTAGTGCGCTTTACCATCGAAAGCTTCATCGCCACTAACCCGCAGGTGGGATCGTAGTCAAGCGCTAACTTATTTATAGTAAAAAAACGTATAAAAATACATATAAATAATACTCATATAATAAATGATACAAATAAATATACGGAGCCCTTGGTGTACAGCTGCTTCCACTTGGCCCATTTTATTAGGACTGGTAGTGACCATAAAACAGTCGTATATATCTCGCAGCGCGCCCGGACTGGGCTCACTCATACCATAAAATGGTGGTATAATTTATGAGTTACAAATGGAATGTGACGCCTGCTCATAACTTCCCATTATAATATACCTGGCTTTTCACGTCATATTGTTTTATTTCAACACCATACGAGTCGAAATTTAAAAAGCATAGAAAACAGCGCTTTATTTTTTCGTGACGAATTTCCATATTAAGTATTATAGCAATATTAGCACGTTCAAGAGTTTTTTGAAATTACAAGTAGCTTATGACCATTCTTAAATTAAATTCTTTCGTCAAAATTTGTTCTGTGGGCTAGACCAGGGGTACGCAAACTTTTCAATTAAAGGGCCAATTTAAAATTCAGTTTTGCAAGAGGACCGTACATAGATTTATTCTTTAAATAATGAATCAAATCTACTAAACGTTTTAGAGTTAATGTGGATTTTTTTTTATATTATTGCTTCAATGAGCTTATTAAGTTAAAAAAATATTTTAAAATGCTCAATGAGCCACACGTGATCCGTGGGCCGCGGGCTGTTGATCTCTGGTTTAGATGTAAAAAAGTAAGACACACATACATATATGTAAGTACCTGCGCATCGCTACATAGTATAAAACAAACTTGCTTCCGCTGTTTGTCCCTATGTATCCTTAGTTCTTTAAATCTACGCGTAGGATTTTGATGCGGATTTTTTTAATAGATATAGTGATTGAAGAGGAAGGTATATTTGTATAATAACATTTAATATAGACTACAGAAATATTAAAAATTTTAAGGTTTCTAATGTGATGTCGTAAAATGTAATTAACATTTTTTTCGCTTGCATTGCAAACGCAGGCTGAACCCTCCGAGATTTATCAAAATAATGTACTGAGTATAATTATTAGTACACCTTGAAAAGGTCTATAGAAAACTCCGCGATGGCAAACACATGGCTATGTCTTATGGATAACCTACAATAGTATTTTTTTGTCATCATTATTTTACGAAAAGTAATGACTTATTTTCGAAGCAATTTTAAGCAATACATCAATAATCCTTATCCAACTAAGTACCTCAAATAGATTGTTGGTTTAATATAGATCAATATGGCCGTTCACAGAACACAATATAAGGGAATATTTTCGAAGATATTACGGGTTTAAAATGCAGGGGCAAAGCGGTTGCGGGCTCACCGGCCGGTCGGCGGCGCGCCGCGTGCTTATAAATAGCGCGTCGGATTTTAATATTTTTTTTCACTGAGCGACTGAGGCTATATATGTATTTTATACCCGTGCGAAGCCGGGGTGGGCCGCTAGTTTATAATATAAAATAGATAGGGAAGTAAGGATTTCGTCGTAATAATTATTTGGAAATTACAACAGAAAATAGCAGGGACACAAGTACATCGTACTTGGCTAATACAACATATGTACATACATGATGGCCACGAGTGATCGCACTCGCTCGACGCGTGGCAGTTGTCTCTGTCTGCTCGCTACCAACTGACTGTGTCTTCAGGACGGAATAATACGTCTGTGGTCCAGCTCGACTCTGATTTCACTTCTAGAAACATGACCTTTAACAGTTATGTACATAGCTACTGATACAAACATACATCTATAAAAATAACTAAGCGCTTACAAAATTAAAAAAAAAATGTGTTCGAGGATGTTACAAAATTTTACATTATATATTTAATAACCAAACAATAATATATTTTTAACAAAGAAATAATACAAAATAAATTAAATAATAGCAACAATAACAGAAACCTTCGAAAAGGTCCAGCACTCGGATATACCGGTCTTCAGTGTTGGCTTCCAGTATCGGTAACTCGGTCGGCTGCTCGCGGCACTGGGCGCCGGGAGAGAGAAATATTCATAACTTAATATTCAGGATGGATAACTACTGAGCCTGACAGTGCTCAAGTAGACGCCAAGCAACAAAACAGCACGAGAGGTCGTCCGACGAGATACACTTACGACATGAAGAACACAATGGGGCGCTGGTGGACTCAGGAGGCTCTCGACAAGACATAGTGGCCCAAAACAGGGCCTGACGGATGGATAGAATTAAACCAGGACATCGAGCAGGATGCTTGCCACGAGAGGTACTTAAAACGATGTTATCATCTTGCATCGCTTGTGCAATAATCAGTGCGGCTAATGATTTATTGTCCTAGTACACCACTGATTGCTCATTTACCGTCTACATAATTGATGTCGGGATTGTCTTCCCAATATGCCGCTAAAATCAGTGAATACGGCCAAGCGTGAGCGGTGGGTGTGTGAGTGCAAGTTTCGTCATGATTTTACATGGAACTGTTAATTATCTTGCAAATCACTTAGAAAATTAACGATTCACAGTTTGACCCCAGTACCCCGCGCTCAAGAGACCAAAGTTCGAAATCGTAAAGTTATCACTGCTTATCAAGAAGATTATCAAGATTTCTTTACATATCATAAGTTAATGCTTAACTACAATCCTGCCTGATGATGGTGACGATGTAGTTCCAGATAGTAAGGCGCATTAACTTAGAAGAAGCCTATTCACTATTGTCTTGAAAATACCTACATACAGTATACTACATACGAACTGAATTGAAATTACCTAGACGAGCCTGACGTAAGCAAGTATATTATATATTGCCAGACAACAAGTTCTTTGTCTCGGTACTAGCATCGTCGAACACGTATCGTTTCTATCCTACGGAGCCGATCTTAAAAATAAGTCACGAATCTGGATAATAACTTTTGAGAAGTGGTTAAATCTGACCAGCAGAAAAAAGGCAGCATTCTAGAATCCAAATTTCATTTCCTCGCTAAATATGAACAGAATATCTTTAACCGATACAAATCAAAAGTAAATTTTAGTCTGTGGTACCGACCTATTTTGATTATTAAATAAATATCTTTGGTACTACAGATGCCTTTTGTAGATCATTAAATAAAATTGGAGTGTCAGTTTGTCAGTTTGTAATATTAAAATGACCGCTTTTTACTTAATGTCCACGGTTCATACACTAAAACCGACCAATGGGAGCTGAGTATTAATAGGAAATGTTACAGAAATACCATAGAAAGTTCTTTACTAAAAAGTCAGTACACTACGCTGTGCCAACCGTTAAAGTAACGCAACAATCACGTAATGCATCACGAAATGAATCGCATAATATATGTAGTTCTAAAGTAAGGCCGCGACAGCTGTCACATCTTGCCCACTGATAACTTGTTATGGTAATCAAGTTGGTTCTGAAATAATGCATTATCTGTGAAAGTGGTTTTGTAGACATGATCAAAATTCTTATCCAAATACATACGTTGTTCTTCACGAGTATTTATATTATGGTAATAGAAAATATCGGAGTCTCAAAATAAATGCGCAACAAAACGGTCGCGCTCGCGACCGCTCAGCCAGCAGGACGAGTCTTTTGCTGAGGTTGACGCGAGTGGAACCGCAGGACACAACTAGTGCCTTATGCAACATGAACCCCGTGCAATGTATCACGCAGAGTCCACTCGCTGTTCTCTAAGTGGACTTTAATTCGAACCGTAGACCCCGCCCATGATTTAACACAATTTATGTAACTGACGGAAACTGAACTCACTAAATTCAAATTATGTCATTAGCAAATGAAGAACATTAGTACATGAACAGAGAACGATCCAATCTTGTTCTAGAAAATCTATTAGGAAGTGATTCATCTTTTTTATCTAACAAAAGATGTATGTATGCTACTTTCTAAAATAAATTTCCCGTTGCGTATAAATTTATATTTATACAATTTATATATAGAAGGTGATAATATATGTATATCTATACTAATATTAAAACTGTAACAGGGTCATTTCTGTACATTAACTATGGTTTTCAAATATTAATGCAGGGAGGCATTGTTATCGATAAAGAAACCAAAAACTTTTTTTTTATTTATTGTCTGACTGTCTGTTCGAGCTTCACGCTAAAACCACTGTACAGATTTAAATGAAACTTGGCATAGCGGTACTTTAAAACCCGACAGTGGTTATAGGATATGTTTTATCCCAGGGAATGGCTTAGTTCCCACAGGATAACAGGTTAAAATTAGTATTGCAACTCCAAAACCAATGGACCAATTTAGATGAAATGAATGTTGGTGGCTTATGTAAGGACAATAGTTATAGGATACTTTTTATCCCAGAAAACTGCGTTGTTCCCCTGGGATAATAGGTTAAAGTTTGTATGGCAACTATAAACAACCGGACAACTCGTCTTCCGTAGTGAAGCGAGTGCAATTTCTAGTGTAACCTAAAGTGCAAAAAAAAATTGTTATATCACGTACTCTGCGGAAACTACTGACGATAGAGCAAGAGATGTCGTACTATTTTATAGAGGACATATATATCCACAAACAAGTCTGAACTACCAGATGTGTAGCCGTTACAGTTATGTAACAATAACTACTTTTGCCTGGTACCTGGTTTTTCCGAAGCGAACCAAGGACTAGAACAAGAACTATCTAACTCTGTGTTTATGAACTGAGTTTGATGGGATTTTAAATTAGTTCTTCGCTTTCTTTTGCGGGGCGCAAAAAGTTTTAATGATTTGCGAAATAAACGCTGCGAGAACTGTTATGTTAAAGTGATAGCACCCAATATTAACCAAAGGTTATACTAATTTATGTCGTAATGATGAAGATGTTATTATATTTACCGAAAAAATACAGTAGTCTTTTTAAATATGGAGAAAACAACTTGCAAATAATAATAACAAATATCTGTGGACAACTCACACACGGCCGTCTGACCCCAAACTGAGTGTTAGCTAGTTATATGGTGATCAGACAACTGATAAACATACATAAATAAACACATACTTTTATAGATATTTACACCCAGACACAGAAAGTTTGACTTGGGTGGGAATCGAATCTACGACTTTCGGCGTAGCAGTCAGCTCACCAACCAGTAGACCTAGCGCTCTAGCGATAAAAAGAAGCATAATGGATATTGGCAGAATGTCTTGATACTTGAACAAAGTATACTTTATAAAAAAATATTTTTTCTTACTTACTTTTTAGTCGCAGTGAGACTGTTTGTGTGTGGGTATTGTGTATGCTTATCTCAGAAATTGCTGATTTTGATACGGTTTTGACTTTTGTATTGTGATAATGTTATATTAATATTACGTATTTTTGGCATTCAAGAATAACATATCGGTTCAGGGTGATAAAAGAAGAACGGGAAGGAAGATGACTAAACAACGAGGAGAGCTGACTCTCTGGCCCTGCCACCGAGCAGCTGGCTGCTGCACGCCGCTTACGACACAGCGGATTCCAAGCATGGCTCTGTGGGTTGTGTTGTAAGCGGTGGGACGGCTAGAACGGTGCGGTTTTTTAAATAAATCGGTTCACAAATACCTAATAGGGATGTGTAATTATAAATCACATTTTAAAATAACTATTTTGCTTTAATTTTCACATAAATAATAATAAATTAAATTAAAAAAAATGTATATATACTAATTACATTAATTAAAATAAATGTTAAAAGTTAGGCCCCTGTGATGCAGTACCAAAGCTGGCAGTGTTTTCTCTGTGGACAGCAATACTCACACGTTGAGCTAGAAAGCCAGCTCTGGCGTCGTTTATATCTAGTTTTTAAATAGAAACGCGGCCGAAACTTAACTTGTATCTGATTCTTTATATTCTGATTGTTATTTGTACTAAACGACTGACAAAATAACATTAAGCTAAACACAGAAACAAGCAGTTAATCCACATTTAAATTGTTTTTCAACCGTTTAACTTTTGCCAGTAATTTCATGTAAATCCACTGGCATTGACAAAATTGAGCTGAAATTGAATTTAAAAAGAGCGTTCAATGAATGTTAAATTATACAAACCGTTGTAAATGTATTCCCATCGTCGGCCTCCGACGGCTGCGAGCCGCGCGCGGCCTCGCTCGCTTCACAGTACGCGGGGACCGCTCCACCGCAGGGTCGCTTCGTCAATGTTAAAATACGTTTCTAATGGTCATCCTGCCAATATTACTGGTGCTACTAATACGACAGTAACTCGGTCTGTCTGTTACCTTGTTGCGCCTAAATTATTGAACCAATTCTCATGAAACTTGATACAGGAGTACAATAGGACTTGAGAAAAAGCAAAGACTACTTTTTAGTGCCAAATATGCTAGACGTGGTATAGGGAGGGGTTGAAATGGAATATGAAAATGTGTATGCAGAAAAAACTAGACTATACAAATAAATAAAATTGGAGTGTCTGTTTCTATTACAACCGCGTTTTATGCACGTTACATATCTGTTTGTTTGTTCCGGCTAAACTTTAAAATGGCTGGACCGGCTGTAACGGGACTTACACTGGTAGATAGTTCATATAATAAAGGGGTAACTAAGACAGATTTTATTTTAGAATTATACCATTTAAGTTATCGTAAAATCAGCGAACAATAAACAATAACTTTATTGTTAAATTGCACGTGGACGAAGTCGAGGGCACAGCTAGTGCCCATAATAAAGTGAGTGAGAGTGATGTCTGTACGTGGAAATTGATCGCGTTTATCGGGAGACTGTTACTGGCCGCTTGAGTTAGGAACGTAACAAATCAATTTAGAGTTTCTATTGATGAACTTGACTGTCTTTTGATTGCTGTTTTCACAATTGTATTGTTTTGTCTATGATTATTAAAATGAGTACACCAATAAGAAAGCTATATCGATTTAAGGACTCCGGTGTACGACCCCAGTAGGTACCCGGAGCATATTCAAATCACATCAATTATTATTGAGATAAACATACAGCCAGCTGACAGACAGACAAACGTAACGCAAAGCAAAATTCTAATTATCATTGCTATAGATTTTATTCCTCACTAAGGCAGTAACTATTCACCGAGCGATTTACTATATATATATCGAAGTAATCCCAATTGTTGTAAAAACCAATTCGATACATCATAATTATTTCGTCGAAACATGAACGAGCCCAGGCCGTTCTTGATGGCGGAGAATGATTGAGTAAGTATTCTTCAAGCTGGCTATTATGTGGCGTGAATCAACAATTTAGGTTCCGTACAATGACATAATATATGAATGTATGGCAGACGGAATACAATGGGAAAATCGTAGCTGGAACACTTTTTTTGGCCAGTTACTATACGAATAGATATTATGTTTATTAGAAATTGTTTGTGTTAAGTAGGCAAACGAGTAGACGGTAGCTGATGGCAACTGATCATCGACGCCCGTGGATATTAATCACACCAGACTGGAGTGTCTATCACGCGTCTCCTGCCGCAGCAGCAGCATGTTTCTGGAGCCACTGGAAATAATGTGAAAATCAAATGACCAAGATATAACAACAACATGCCGCTTTAGGACGGCTCATGTGTAGGAGTAGATGATGGAAGATGATGTTAGAATGGAAGGGAAGATGACCCAATAACGGGGAGAAAAGAGGAGAACTGGCTCCGAGCTCCCAGCCGGTAGACGACGAATCGTTTGACAGCTGATTCACGCAAGATGGTGGCAGCCAGCCAGGCAGGCTTCACAAAACCAATAATCTTTCAGAAAAGCCCTGCCACTGAGCAGATGAGTTCTGTTTAACTTTGACCACACCCTGGTGGGTACATTCAAGTTTGTATTGTTACGACCGTGGGTTGGGGATAGGAAAGGAATAAGGCCGGTGTGTAGATGGTTTCTTTATTTTAAACTTACTTGAGGGTAACCACAGGCACTCGCGCACTGTAATTAGCGACACAACAGTCGCGTCACTACGCTAACGGCACTGTCCTCACGTCAGTATACTCGCGACACCGTACAGTAATAGCACTGAGCACTTCTAACTTTTCTTCTCTCTTCTTTCCGGAATCGTTTTCGAAACTATCCTGCTCGCTCCGTATCTTCGACCGCCTTATATACCCCAAATTTCGAAGGGACATTCTAAATTCAAACATTTTTTAAATTTCTTCTATCCTGCTCACACTTTTGCTTTCCTGTACGTTCCAGAATTATCTAGAAGTTTTTTTTTTTAATTTCTTCTATTCTGCTCACACATTTTCTGTCCTGTGTTCTAATTTCCATTGCGCCCAGAAAGTTCTAGAAATTCTATTTTTAAATTTCTTCTATACCGTTCAAACATTTTCTTTCTTGTTCTTTCAGTTCTATTTCGTCCAGATTAATCTAGAAATGTCCATTCTGTATAAAATTATAAACTATAAAAACCAACATAAAACTTTGGGATCGAACCATGAACCTCCGCTTCGATAGTCCGACCATTTCCCACAGAGCCACGTAGATCTGACAGCTCGCGTCGAAATTCCTTAACAGTTGAATCTACACGACAGTATTTTAAGCCAAATACGGCAAAAATTGTGACACACTAAATTTGGTGAGAGAAAACATTGTGAACCATACTCCTGAGAGTTCCCAATAAAGTTGAACACATTCTTTAAAACTAGGGTCCGCCCGCGGCTTCGCTCGCATCATGTTTATAATTTTCTTCCGGTCCTTTCCTCTAAATATCCCTATATACCAAATGTGCACTGTAAAATACTATTAGATTAAATTAAATTAATGCTTCACAATGTTGGTCGTAGTGGCTTCCATATAAAAGGTAGAGATATGCGTTTAAAATATTAGTAGGATGTGGTTAATTGAGGTTAAAAAAATGTGCTGCTCATATTGTGAGAAGAGCTAACAATTCCTCCTCCATCCATCCATCCTTACTAACTTCACATTTATAATATAACTAGCAGACCCAGCTGACCTTGTCCTACACAATTAATAAAAATATTTTGAACCAGCTGTGCCCACAAATCCTATGCACGGAATTTGGTTCTTCGATAAGTTACAAAATTGATAATAAAAATTTTAGGCTGTGTATGTATCGATTGAATAATAAACGTATTTTAAAAACAACACATCAAAGTGGATCAGTCATTCCTGAGATAAACACGCTCATATGTATGTACAACCAGTCAAAATTTATAAAAATCTGCGTCCTATTCTCTATAAACCCCCAGTAAAAATTTCTTCATTGATGCCTGCTTTCATAGATTTGACAACTGAAATAAATAACATATTGTTATTTATTTACTGTCAAATCAAATACCTATTAATGGTGTGTTCAGATTTTTTTAGAAACATCAATGGTAGCATCAAAAGCAGGAATAATTTCACTGTAATATCCTCACTATAATATGAATTGAAATAACACTTCAGCCTGAGTAAAACATGGCCGGCTATACAAGCACCAAACCAAAAAGTTTAAGAACAATAAATTTCACTGCATTGCGTTCACTACAGTATAAAATTGTCTTATACTTTACCCTCAGTTACACGTGGCGGTTATGCTATTAAATTGTAGCTAATATTAAACGTCTGTACATTAAACAGCGCCATCTATTAAATAGTTACACAACGCAGTCGACAGGTATCGACATCTGTTAGAACCATTTGGAACTAATAAGATAATCGTGATTATCGGATAATAAACAAATAATTAGCAATAAAATAATATTGCGGCTATAAAATGACATGTAAGCTATTCTATCTTTCAAGTTGGACCAAACTGCACACGGACGAATACCGAGACACGTTATTTATATATTATTAACATAGGATCTACCAGCTTGTTACATAATTCTTGTCACGTTTGGTGCAAGTCTCTTTACAACATATATAACAAATTCTCATTCTGGGGCTAATCTAAAAAAGACCCCCAACTTTGTTGCGCACCAGGGACGCATGACTCAAGACTCCCTGGGACCAACTCCAGGGAAGGAGTCTCGCCACTCAAATATTTATTTTGCACCAGACAAATATTAAACCACATCCTTACTAATATAATACATACGAAAGTAACTCTGTCTGTTACCTTTTTAAGCCTAAATTACTGAACCGATTTTCATGAAATTTCGTACAGAGGTAGAATTAAACTGGAGAAGAAACATCGGCTATTTTTTATAGTAATCAGAGGCTTAAGGGATGAATGAATGACTTTACGCACGTAGTTGCGGGTAAAGATAGGTTATATTTTAATTAAAATTTTAAATATTCATTATACTTGTGAAATTCATTACAAATTATTGACATTGATTTATGTGGTCTAACTTTAATATTTTAAATGTCGGTTTTTGATATTTACTAGCAATATATAATAGTTAATAACATTATAATGATTCTTTATAATTTCGGCTAATTGTGCCATATGCCATCATTGATGAGTGTGCTAGTTTCCGCCCGCGGCGTCGCTCCCGTAATATACAAATATGTCCGTCCATGTGTATAATCTATTTCATTATCATCTCATATAAAATTAAATAATATATTTGTTCAAATGTTAAAGTTTAAGATTGTACACAATTTATAAGATTAAAATATTTTTTTGAATATAATATTGATTGTATAAAAAGTGTTAATTTAAAGGCGCTGTCGTCATCTCGAAGTGACTTAAAGCTTTTAAAGCTAGAGGTATATTTATTCTATAATAATCGAAAAAGCTTTGTGCTTTTCACAAAGATGTATTAAATTGGAGCTGGCCAGCAAACAATAAGTAGATTTTCTTATTATTCTATGTCGCGCACAATACAATAAAATTGCACTATTCCGAAAATTGTGCAATTAAATATAATTTATATAGGTTTTCTTGGGTTCTAAGCTTTTTGTAAATGCAGCGGTAATAGCCTAGTGGTTATGAATTCGGCCTCCTATTCGGAGGGGTCCGGGTTAGAATCTCAAGGCGCGCACTTCTGAATTTTCGGAGATATGTGCGCTTTAAGCATTTTAATGGCTCTCGCTATAACGGTGAAGGAAAACATCGTGAGGAAACCTGTATGCCGAGGAGTTTGCAAACTCAAAGGTGTGTGAAGTCTGCCAATCCGCACTAGCCAGCGCGATGGACTGTGGCCTTAACCTTCTCATGCAGAGAAGAGACCCGTGCTCAATAGTGAGTGAGTGATAGATTGAGATGATGAATGATGAAGCTTTTTGTGTATTAGTGAGCGGCAAAGTGGTGACCAGGTGACCAATAGTGACAAAAACACGATTTATTAAAGTATTTAAAAACACAAGCCTTAATTATGTAGATTAAACTTACACAACTGTATTGTTAACCGTTGTGGAGTTCCCTTGTTTGAAGCCAATCCTGAGCGTATTATCAGGTCATGCTTATCATAAAAACGCATTGTCGTCGCAACAGTATTCAAAATTGTAGCTCTGTAGTAGAAGTGGGTCTAATTAAGCTTGCAAGATTTGACCCGTAACAAACATATATACAAATATACTAATATACAAACATACACTGCAAGTTAAATAAAACTTTGTAAAAATATAGATAAATTGAGAATCTCCTCCTTTTTTGAAGTCGACTAAAGAATGTTTCTTAAACACATCCATGCGCCATGAGAAACGTACGTTGTTTGCTGTCGTCGGAGAACAGTCGCGGGCCACTGGTTTACAGCAAAGATTTAACATAATTTATATTCAAAACTTACAATAAACTTTATTGTGCACACCAAAATAACAACGCTCTACAGTATAACGACATCTCTAGACAACCTTTCTTAAAGATATTTCCAGAACCATGAACAATTCTCTCCATTCTGCAGTCCTTTTTCCCTTTCTTGTTCTGTCTTTCGTCTGGACGTGGTATATTGTTGGTGTATTTATCAGGGTCAGATAGTGTCGTTCTTGTCTGTTCAAACTGGTTCTAGTTACATCTGCGATGTACTGTTTCTCTGTACTGTTGCCCACGCGTGCGGGTCCATTTCTTGTTTCCTGGTAGGGAACAGGCCTGGTGCCCCAGCCAGGTGTGAATGTGTTGAATGTGATGAAAAAATGAACATAAAAATGTTAATGACAAACCAAATATATTAAAATTTTATACGCGCCATATCTAAATAATACGCAAACAGTTTGAACTCAGTTTAAACAAGAAGCATGTAATGTAAATAAATTTAATGACGAACCATAATTATCTATTACGAATATTATTATAAATCGTACCTTTTATTTCAAAATGGTATCTTTTCAGTTAGCGAAGGTAAATCTGCTACTGAAATATTCAACGAAGACAGGGAAACAATAAATTCAATTTATATTTGCGAAAGGTCCAAAGGAAATGAAATCATTCCGAGATTAAAGTAAATGTCCTTGGTTTTCTATTGAAATTATTTATATACTAACGAGGGATCCTTATTGTTTTAAACAATAATTCCTCATGTTTGTTTAACAAACGCCTTCATTCTGTTTCGGGCGTGGATTACTCTGGAACGTGTTGTCTACACTGTGCTGTCTATATTATAACAAGGAATGTTCAGACTGTGTGCTAGGCTGCGGAGGATCAGCTCCGACACTGAGCCGGTTATAAAAATTCATTGACCATTAGGACCCTTTTTTTTTCGATTTCGAGGGGAAACCTTCTAAAGGTGCCCGCCACTTTGTGAGAAGTACCAATATGTGGAATTTTTACTCACTATAACACCTCCGGTGGCCCGCCTCGGCGCTTTGTAGAGGACTCCGGGAACTCTCAAGGATCTGCGCGTGATGCCCCATTCGGGTCCGTCAATGTGTATCACTACTCAGCGACCTGTGGTGGCACACACAGTGCCGGGATCGCTTGCTGGATGTTTCTGGGCTAGCGATCCCTAAAGCACGCTGTCTCCGTGCAGCTCTGTTGTTGTCCCGAGCTACAAAGGGACCCTGCGCCGGTTGGCCAGGACCCCACATTATCCCTGATGCACATTAGCTATGAAATATTTTAAAAACCGCGTTAAAAACAATGATAATATATAAATAAGCTTTCATAATGTAACCCTACGTGAAAAAAATGAAAACATTACTTATATCGCGTATCCTGCGGAAGCTACTGAGAACAGAACAAAGTCAGATGCTACTGTTTTATAGAGGATATCAATATCTATAAATATGTCTAACTATTTCAGTAAAGTCACAGTAACTACTCTTTCTGGTAACTGGCTCTTTCAATGCGAAGCGAAGACAGTTTGTTGTTATTATTATTCTTATAAGTAATTTTAGTCTAATAGTTGGAACGTTTAAACGCATGGTCCTCGGTTCAAAACCTGCGGGCGCCTTTAATTTTGAAAAGTTATGTGTATTCGAAAGATTATCTATTGATAAGGTGAGGGGAAACTTTGTGAGGAAACCTGCATTCCTGTGTTCCTCATAAAGTTCTCGAAGGTGTGTCTCGAAGGTAACAGGACGCACTCGGCCAGCACGATGAACTATGGTGTTACATTACAACGAAGACAGTAGCAGGTGGCCCAGTAGTAGGACAGTTACGACTTGCTATTTGTATACTTTTGCTCAAAACGGCATATTTTCGATGAATACCGATTAATCTGCATTTGATGCAGGGAGGCGTTGTTATCGATATAGAGACCATAACATTTTTTTTAGATCTATTGTCTATCTGCCTCTATGTCTGGTCGAGCTTCACGAAAAACAACTGGACAGATTTAGATGAAACTTGGCAAAGTCGTAGTTTAAGACCCCAGAAAGGGTATAGGATACGTTTTATCTCAGGAAAAGGCTTAGTTCCGACAGGATAACAGGTTAAAATCGGTACGGCAACTCCGAAACCCATGCACCAATTTAGATTAAATTTAGCATGTTTGTGGCTTATACAAGGACAAGATTATAGGATGCTTTTTATCCTACAAAACTGCTTTATTCCCGTGAGATAATAGGTTAAAGTTAGTATGGCAACTCTGAAACCGCTGGATAACTCTTCTTCCGAAGCGACGCGAGGGCCATCACTATTTGCACAATAATTCTATTTGTGATAATAACGTAGCAACACCCTAAGATAGTATCGCTCCTGTCACGAATCCCTCTTTCCTAAGTAGGTGCTCGTGCTAGCGCTGCCTCGGACGGCGCTAATGGAATGTTACGCGCAACTGCTCGGTCGGGTCGGTCCAAAGTCTGGAGCGTTTCTTATAAAAGACGCAGTAAGAGACAAAAAGCCGACAATATTAGTCTTCTTTTTCTCCCCATCAATCCTTCCCATTCTTCTTCTGTTACCCGTCCTGTGGTATGTCGTTGGTGTCTGGGGTCAGTTGCAGTTATTGATTTCGGTTGCTGCAGCAGTCTACTGCTTCCCTTGTTTCTTTCTGGCAATACGTTATCACACATCAATCTGGTGTTGTTTACATGTTAGCGGCGGTGATCACTGAATATCATGTGATGTTTTTCCTCATTTTTTTGCTTATGATACAAAAAATATAACTTTTCCCTTTGTCATTGCAAACTACAAGAAAAAATGTGGAAACAAAGCTTAGAGAAGAAAAATAAAATGTCTATATTTTGTATATTATTAAATCCTATTACAATAAATAATCTCCAGCAAAAGTTTTTGTTATTAAGCGTTATTTCAGGGAAAAAGCTGGGAATTTGTTACTCCCTTTTGGATTGCTGGATTTGACCTATTTATCCGTCTGTGTTTCCGCTCAAGTACAATGTAGGCGTTTTCAGCACGAGAGTGAACAGGCTTCTTCTAAGTTAATGCGCTCTACCATCTACGACTACATACCGACAGCCACTTACCTTCAGATGGATTGTAGTCAAGCATTAAATTATAGTATGTAATAAAAAACAAAAAGAATCCACCAGCTGAACATGGGCCTTTCCTCATTACAGAGGAGGCCTAGAAGATACTCCACCACACTGGTCTAATGCGATTTGGTGCAGGGGTTAGAAGCCAGCCCAAATGTCCGAGTTTTTATGCCAGACGAAGGGCTCCAACAAGGCTTACCGATTGTTGTTTAATGATAGCAAACAGGACCGATGCGACGGCTCACCTTGTCCACAGCTCCGTAGCCTGGAAGCGCTCATAATTTTCTGCCACTAGCTGTCCCCCATCCTACCACCTGCGCCCGTTGTTACTAAATTTTTCCAATTTACTTAGAACGTAAAGTCTGGATATGAGCGCATTATATATTTAAATATATATCCTGACTTACAATCAAGCTAGATTAAGGTTCGATTGATAATAAAACAAACAGGCCGGTTGGTCTAGTGGTTAGTGAACTCGTCTGCTACACCGAAGGTCAGGGATTTGATTCCCACCCAGCTTTTCTGTGATGAGCAGGAATGTTTTTCTTGTGTGTCTGGGTGTAAATATATACAAGTATGTATATATTTATCAAAATATATGTATGTTTATCAGTAGTCTGATCACCACAGCAAAAGCTAACGCTTAGTTCGGGGTCAGACGGTCGTGTGTGAGTTGTCCAAAGATATTTATTATAAATCCAATTTTAGATATCCATTTATTCTTTCACAAACAACTACTCCATCGCTTCCCACAATTCCCTGCGGTGAGTGAAGTTAGTAGAAGAGGCGGCAAGAAACTACAGATACACTAAAATAACACAATTATAATTACATATTACAAAATTAAAGTAAGATAGAATAGGTAGAATAAAAAAAGATAAAAGTAGAACACAAAAGGAACACCAAATTAGAAATGTTATTACAATATAGTATATGTATATAAAATATACAAAATCCAATCCTTTTTTTTTCTTGCTGGGAAAAGCGTTTACCCATCCCGGGAACGGGTTGTCGAAATACCTGCTAAAACCCAGCATTCCCCTCGTTGTCGTAGTGGGGGCGCTACGGGATCGCTTTCGCATAATACCGCGACACCCCGACGGTAAGCCGTGAGCTGACGGCTAGATGTTGATAGACTAACGTTATGTCACTTTAGTGGCAATTCTTTAAGTCGCTGGCAGGAGGCGCGCATGGAGCCATCTCCTTCTGCCCGGTCTTCCTCTACGCGTTGAGTCGGCAGTGGCTGCTGCCTCTCTGACACGTTCTGCGCTCTCCTTCAAAGACATCACTTGCTCACAAAAGTGCACTGTTGCCATCCAGCACGTCTCGCTATCGA